>JAQFVV010013004.1:131905-306905 GCA_028023455.1 Epiperipatus broadwayi | reverse complement strand
TTTTATGTTTAACAAACTTCTAATGATGATAGATTGGCAAGAAGATAAGGCAAATCACACCAAATGATAAAGGTTGAACTTAGCAAACCGTTTTTAGTAGTAAACCTTAATCCAATAATTATTGTAATGAGATTTATAATAGGAATTTGGGGAAATGAACAACGAAAGTTATTTATTCTTCCTTCCTTTGGGTTCCTTCCCCCACATGCGATTATGTCCTGCGTTTCACTAGCAATTTCTTTTAGCCTATTGTTATGATTCACATGCAGATTTTAAGATCAACACTGTTGATTATTAGTTTTAAAACTTTTTTTTTTTAAAAAAAAAAATAACACAACAAATGTCAATAATAATAAAAAGTATTATATCGTAAAAAAATATTTTAACAATCTATTAAGTAAATAAATAAATAAATAAATAAATAAATAATAATAATAATAATAATAATAATAATAATAATAATAATAATAATAATAATAATAATAATAATAATAATAATAATAATAATAATAATAATAATAAAACATTTTAAAACATTTTTTAAACAAAAATACAATTAACTTACAACTAGAAATTTAAATATCATTATTTATAAATACACATTCATAATTATATACATATATTGCCATTATAATGATCTATCTCAAAACAAAGCATATCATAATAAATAAATAAATAAATGTAAACTAAATAATAATAAAAACCTATTTACAACTCTTTAAGCAAAAACTAAATTGAAGAGATTTTTTTTAAAAAATTAGATGGAGGTTGAGAATAGATAACAAAAATGTTAGTATCGTAGTATGTTGTGAAAGTTGTAAAACTTTTGTAATTGAAGTGTGAAAGCAATTTTTTTTTTTTTTACAAGTCTGTAGTTGATATGTCATTTTGTACTGAAATTTCTGAATTTGAATTATGTGAATTTTTATTTTTCTTGTTTTTCCTGCGATGGATGTCAACACCTGAGAAATAATCCAATTGTTGGAGTGTAGGAAAAGAGGTTTCAGAAAGGAGTTGTCTGGTTAAATTCAAATTTTATGGTAAATCTGTTGGCAAGAGATTGGAATTAATGAATTTGAATTTTTTCTTCGCTGGTATGGTGTATATTATTGTACTTTCAGAAGATATAGTGGAAGGTTTTGTAATGATTTGGTTCTGAGTCTTATTGTGTAAACTGGTATTATTAAGTATTTGATAATTTTTCTTGGATTTCTTTCCCAATTATTAAAAGAAAAGGAGTTGAGGCATTGAGATCATCATCATTGTAATTTGGCAATGTAGTCACTAGAACTTTTCCTTTTTGTTAATTGTATTTAATGGTTGGATTTGGAACATTTGTGTCCAGTGATTGTATGTATTGTGTGGTAGGTGATATTGAGAGTTATTGCGATGGGGGTTGTTTATTTTAATAGTTATTATTGTTTATAGATTGTTGTTCTTTGTTTGGAAGGAGGTAGTCAATATCAATTGCAGAGTAGAGGCCATTAATGTGATTTAATTAATTTTAGAACACATTGAGTACAATACCTATTTGAACAATCCTTAATTACGTGTGCTGCTTACACAAAAAACATCGTGGTAGTGTGTGCCTAAAGGTCATAATTAGTGGTGAATTATTGGAAACATGCAACGTGGGTATATTAGTAGGAGTTATATTTTTATTTTAAAAGATGTTAAAGATAGTAGTATTTCTGGAATGTATGCTTTTTTTCCATTAAATATTTGAAGTTAGATATCTCGACATAATTTTTAAGTAATAGTTGTAAATCAATCTCGTTGAAATGAATGTAACAGTTTTTTTTTTTAATTTGTCCCTCTGATCAGTGTCAATATAACAAATTATTTTGGAGTTTAATTTTTTTATTAAAGAAAATCAAATTACTGAAGATAGATACAATAAATTTCCAGTTAAATACATTAGTTCCTTATTGCAAGGCCATTGATTGGGATGCTGGACTCTGTGATGTGTTCTTGTCATTGATTGGTACAGGGGAGGCTATAAGGCCACTCTGTGGCAGAGAGGTTATCTTAATGTTCAGTTTGTAGAGTTTTCTGTATCCATTTGTTTTCTTTGGGCTTTCTTTCAATGTGCACGTATTTCTCTTATAATTTATTTTCTATTGATTTTGAATTACTTTTAACTTCCAACTGATAACTTAAACAGAAGTATCTGAGGTATAAATCACATTGTCATTCAAGTATCTGAGTTGATATTACAAATTATCAACTATGGAATGCAGTTTCTGAGGTGGATGCTCGTCATCAATTAATACTTTGATGTGTTTTTTAAAAATATGTTTTTGAGTTTTATTATGAAATTTGAAATATAAATACCTAATTTGAATGGTTTAATATTTTGTAAATATAACTCCATAGTTTTTTCTTAATGTCTGATAAAATTCTTCAATAGGGAATCTGCACAGTTCGCAATTGGCATTAGTAACAGTCATTATGTGATTTGTCATTATGAAAAATTTTAAAAGAATTTAAAAGGCTTTGGGGAATGATATTATTAAATTGCTTAGTACACTGTTCATTTAATTCTTGAGTAAAAAATGATGAGGAATTTTGCATGATATTGTTATTAACAAGATGATTTTCAGATTCATTATTGATGCCGAGAAGATCTGTGGATTCCGAGGTTCACTTGTGTGTTTTCATTATTTATTTGTTTATTTCAGATATTTAATTGTTCATTTAGATAATTTTTAATATGTTGATGTATATTATCATTACAGATAGTTGTGGTAGTGTAAAAACGCTCTTTTCCAATATTGGAAAGTTTAATAGGTCATTCACAAGCCCTTTTAAGCAGGTTTCAGCACCAATACGATTTTTACTGGTAGTTTGAAATTGTGAAAACCCTTGCAAGTCAGGTTAAAGTATTTGCATGATAGTAATAATTAGATTGGGAGCATTGATTATTTTTAGTATAAGTAAAATTTATACTAAGATCGAATGAATAGAACATTTCAATATTATTCAATGGCTCTTTTAATGTCACTGAAACTAGTAAAGAAAATAAGACAAGATATGTTAGTATTGCTTACCTTTAAGTTGATGGTAGTAATATTCATCTTCAATGGTAATAGGTATATCAGTAAATGGTATTTTTAAATGATAATAGTTTGTTAAAACCAAATATATAAGAGGATGATGTCTAGTGGTATTGATGTAACGACTCCATATTGTACTAAATTAAATTATTATTATTATTATTATTATTATTATTATTATTATTATTATTATTATTATTATTATTATTATTATTATTATTATTAAATAAATAATACTTCTGTATATAATATAAAAATAATATAAATAACAATTCGTGTCAATAGTTTACACTGCCTTGATAAGGACTCGTAAGAGTTGAAAGCGCTTGGAAATATTATTTATTTTTATTTATTTACATTAAACTCTGTATTAACAATTGACACAATTTGTTGTTGTTGTTGTTATTATTATTATTATTATTATTATTATTATTATTATTATTATTATTATTATTATTATTATTATTATTATTATTATTATGTTTCAAAGAATTTTATTAAACAAATGTTAAATAGATTCTTTACAACAAACGATTGTATTCTGTTACATAGGCAATCATAGGACTTTGGAACAAGTTCTAAATTTTAAAATCAATTGTATTTTACATTTTAAATAATCTGTTTGATGGTTATTCTGTTACAGGTTTGATGGCTGTCTTATGAGTGACCATGTGGCTGCTGCAATGTCTGGAGTGCTAATTTTGTAATCCCGCTCTTTTATTTGTTGAATTTTTTTTTGTAAATGTTGCTGGATGTCTTCTTGTATTGTTACCAAATGTAAATGAGCATCTTGTACACCAGTATGCATATAGTAAAAAAGTTATTGCTCGTATTGTTGGGGTAGAGTTTTTTTTTTAAAGAATGTAATATGTTTGTTAATGATGTATTTTTCCTTTGGTAAGTTTCTATTAACAACTTGCTTATATTGGATAAACTTGTGCATAAATAGAATATATGCTGTTATGTCTCTTCTGCTGTGTGGCAAAGATTACAAAAAGGATCAATGTTTTTATATAGACATCTGTATCGAAGGAAATATGATGTTGTTAGTGCATAAAGGTTTATTTTTAATATAAAATCAAAATATTTTGGTTCTAAAGACCATTTTTTGATTTTTTTCAATAATTGATAATTGCTAATTCCAAGCATTGTTGTTTCTGTGTCTCCAGGATTTTCTGGGTATAATAGTTTGTAAATTTGCCTGTATGAATATTTATATGTTGCTTCTATGTTAATTTGAGTAGATATTGTTGTGACACTTTGTATTAGTGAAGATAAATACTGTGAATTTGGAGGTGGAGTATCCGTTGGTGTAATTGTGAGCAAACATTTTAGTTTAGGGAATTTTCTTATTGTTGATGCTAATATGTTGATTGCTTTCTGTATATGGAATGTGTAAATAGTGTGAAGTCCTAAACCATGGTTTTCTGTAGATTTGCTAAGAGATTTAGCGGATATTGCAACGGCTTTGCGTCCCCATAGTAGTTTAGTGCATAATGATGATATTTTTGATTTGAAATGTTTAGAGAAATTTATTATTGGAGAAAAATATATTGTTGTTGTTGTTGTTGTTATTATTATTATTATTATTATTATTATTATTATTATTATTATTATTATTATTATTATTATTATTATTATTTATCATCATTATTGTTACTATTATTAAATTATGAATAACTTTAATAAAATAATGGTATCACCAGCTTTTATTTAGTATCTAAAAAAATTGCCATAAGTAAATGTGTTTGTATGTATCAACTTAAATAAATTTATAACCAAACACAGATAAGATTTTATTTATTTAAATTGTAAGTACATAATTAATTAGAATAACCAATTGTACTTTTGTAGAATATATTTTCAGATTTAAAACAAAATCTAGCACCAGTCTCTATATAACAATATCGTGTTCATTGGCACAGATACATTAATAGATTCCATAACTACATTGTATTATCATATATTTGTTGGAACAATAATCCTAGCTGTAAATATATTTCTATCCTTGATACTATTCATTTAAATAAGTACCATAAATAAAATAGTGGGAGACTGTGTAATATCTATAAGCGTTGTGAACTATCACAAATATTTCAAACCATTAAACAAATTGTCATGCCTTAAAAATAATACAATACTATTAACATCTAAATGTAGGCCAATTTTACTTAATAAATATCACTCACACATACAAATAAGTAAACACCAATGTTACTATGTTTCCAGAAAAATAATTATAAATAATCATATTAATTAACTAAAATAGGATGACTACTTCAAATAATCATTGTTTTTATACTGGGAGAAAAATACATCTTTTTTTTATTTACATAAGATATCCAAAAAATAACAGAAATTTTATAATAAAATTTGTTAATCTATTTTTAAGTGTTATAAATTTAACATCTAATTACTATCCGTTTGATTCAATACACAAGTCTAAACTTTAAATTAAGTGTTTCACATTCAATGCTTTGAAAGATGACAGTTTGTGGGAATGAAGTTTGCATTATTTTCTTTGTCACAAAACGGAATTCTTATGTTTACCACATCACATAAATATTTCAGAACTTGCAGATAAAATGTCTGGCTATTGTGAACTAAATTTGAGAGAAAACATCATTCTTGTCAAAAAAATTAAATAAAAAAATCAGTGTTGTTTTGAATTTGAACATTGCATGCAATGCTTTTTTAGGGGAGTGGCAACTTAACTTTCAATTAAATCATTTATAAACTTTTGTTTTGCAAGAGAACAGCTTTCTTGTAATCTGTTTCAATCATTACAGCTGCTTTCCATGTCATTTTCTGTAACAGAAAACAAAATTTTACATTGTCGAACTTTACAGCTATTATAAAAAAACTGACAAAAATGCAAAATTCTCATTACAAAATAATGTGTTATATGACTCCATGAATTCACATGATGAGGTCATTTGGCAGATTAATGCAGAATGGTCATATATATTGTAACCTTTTATAATAAAATAAGGATGTGGAATATAAAACAGAGGATAATGGCTAATTTGATTAGCATATGAGGGAGTAACTATAGGAAAGGCCACAGGGCACTACCACCTTTACATTTTACTAACTTTAAATCTCTTACATCTCATATTAAAAAAAGCACATTTGTTAAACCAACTTCTAATATATAAAACAAGTTATTCAAAGACAAACATTTAATTTACAACATTAAAGAATGGTTAATAAAATCAGGAAGGCATCTGTTTATAAGATGAGTATGAAAATAGAATTATGGAATGAATGATAAATGAATAGAGATGTATAAAATTGAATAAGTAATGAAGAGCTAATAATAATTAACTAATGAAATTGAATGGACATAAAAATGAGGAGAAGAGAAAGGAAATGTGTTAGGGTAATGAATAGTTACAATTGTAATAGAATAGGGATCAATGAAGTACATATAAATAATGACAGTGAAATAATATGAGATGATGATGAAAATAAAAGAAAAAATATGGTTGAGCTATGATAACAATATTGGTGATTATGTATATATTATTCCCAACAAAAGAATGTTACTACTGAAATAAAGGACAAGGGGATCTAAAATTGACTAATTAAAAGAGAAAGTGTAACTATTATAGCAAAAATGGATTCTGTTTTATGAACTAAAGGAAGCTTAAATTTTGATATTTTAATGAATCAAATATAGGAAATAACATAAGTGAAAACTAATAATAAACTCAAAGTTAAAACTATTAATCGAGAAGTTAATTTCTCAGGTTTCATAGAATTAAAAATATCATTTCTTTTACAAAGTATATCTGGATCAGAAGTATTATTTACTACTATCCAAATATCAAAAACAAAAATGACTCGTAATACATAAATGGAAATAATAAAGAATATTTAACTACTCCAATGCCAATAATAAAATAAACTTTAAATTTTATGATGAATCAATAAATCCCTAATAGTAATAATAATAATAATGATGATGATGATGATGATAGTATTAGTAGAAGTAGTAGTAATAATAATTATTATTATTATCAGCAATTTTGTTAAGGATTCATTCAAGTCACAAAATACAAACAACTCAACAAGACATAAATGGAACTACAGCACTCAGATATTCTTATGTCACAGAATAAACTAATCTATGTATCACAATTATGTAAAAACACTTTTGATGGAACCTTTTTATAGAATCAATAAAATGCCTTTTTCAAAGCTGGTAATAATAACAGCAACAGCGCTGCTGCCGTCGACAACAAAAACAATGATGATGATGATGATGATAATAATAATAATAATAATAACAACAACAGCAACAACAACAACAACAACAACAACAATAATAATAATAATAATAATAATAATAATAATAATAATAATAATAATAATAATAATAATAATAAATTAATAATAATAATAATAATAATAATAATAATAATAATAATAATAATAATAATAATAATAATAATAATAATAATAACAATAATAATAATAATAATAATTCAATATATTTACCATACAAAATTACAACAATAAGCCAATTACAGAATTGCACCATAACAACTATACAATAATATGCATATATGAGTATAAATGACAAATTAAAAAAACAAGAACAATAATAATGATGATGATAATGATGATGATACACAGCAGCAGTAACTACAACAAGGAGGTAAATATAATAGACATGTATAAACTAATTTAGATTTGATCACAATAAACAATATAATCAAGTTGAGTGAATGATAGTATTTGAAAATTTATTAAAGGGTTATTCCTGAAAAATATGAGCTTGGAAAAAGTTATTTCTAACATGATAAATATAAAGTATTAAGAATGTTGATAGCAATAACAATAATGTGTGGATAACAATAACAACATGGATAGTGTTTTGCAATAAGGCTACAGACAACTGAATTTTTTTTTAAAAACAAAATTTTATTCACACTATTTACATATTTCATAAATCAACAACTTACTATACATGTATATTCATCATCAACATTGTAACAGTCAGATTCATCTATCTCACTAACACACTGCAGAATTCAAGCCCCAAACACAAAACTGAACACTCTAGGAGAGGTTGCCTTCTAGATATCCTAGACTCGAATCTAAAGTCTAAGTTCCACAGCACCACCTACATAATAATACAGCTGATGGTACTAATAATATACCCTTTTTACTGGTGTCGGTGATCAATATAAGCCTGGTTTGCTAACTAAACATCTATGGATGGCAACAAAATAGATATATAAAAGATATAGACCGAGATCAAAAAAGTAAATAAAGAATCACAACTTAGTAAGTTTAAAAGATTTATTAAACTATCAATTATATACATGTGCAGTCTGCATAAGTAAGACAGTGAGTTTACTAACTAAGATAGTGTTTTAAAATAAATGTCAATCAAAATTTACATTATGGGTTGTTAATGAATTCTCTATACCTCAGGCTAATACAATAACAGTACGATAATGTGTCTAAGAAAGTTTATGAAGATATGTGAGGTATTTTAAGTAAATATTAGAAATAATTGAATAAAAGTTTGGTGACAGTAATGTTTCAATATAACGTTTCTTGAATTCGAGAATAGAATGGACATTAAATGCTTGTTAAACTAAAAGGCGGGGATGTGTTTAAGGCATGCATATTCATAGAAATAATTAAATTCATATTGGGGGGTCAGTGGTACTAGTTAGGACTTTCTGTAAAAGATGGAGGGTGTGGTATGTTGAAACCATGATGCTTCGCTAAATAAATAACTAAATAAATAAATAAAATATCGGAAGGCGTCTTGCCCTAAGTTCATAGAAAGTGATGACACATGGCAGCCCAAGTCTGGACTCATCCAAGTACTTAGCGAATGAGTGACAACTGTGTAGATTTCCCAGGTGTAACAATTCGAGTACACACTCTGACTGGGAAGTGCAGAAAGGGAAGGGAAACGGTCTTAGCCATTCAAAGCTCTTGGGAGGAACAAAGCAGTCTCAAACAACCGATACACCTACTAGCAACACTCGAACAAAGTATATAAAATATTTTTAAAAGGTTTCATTTAGTTTTATAAAGCACCTAATCATTTCCTCAAATATTTATTTTAAGAAAGTCTGTACATTCTCGACCTCAAAAATTATACGTTTTGGAAATTAAGCAAAACAATAAAACATCTAAAGTGGGAGAATGTTTGATTGCAGGGCTTTAAAAGAAAATATAAGTTAATTATGCAATCATTCATTTGTTAAATATTTACTCTTTGACTTTGCACATATTCTCATATTATTTTAAAACCAATAAACATGTGAATTTTAACTGCAAAATTATTAAATAGTTGAATAATAGTAAGATAACCCTCAAACAAGCAATTTAATGAGATAATAAAATAGATCTAAATTTATAATTTAAAACACATTAATAGCGGCATCTTGATTTAAATAAAAAAGCGAGTAATTTGCTCAGTCGATGGCTATGCTGGCAGACCATCATAATAAAAGAAAAACAGATTAAAATACAAAATATTAACCCGAGTATAGAGATAGAATACACTAATTAAGTTACAGAATTTAAAGAAACAAGAACAGAATTATAAGATAAAACAGATATAAACAAATGGAATTAGCTATAGCTTTGAAGAAGTATGAAATCACAAGAGCTTTTGGGTTAATTTGGGTTACCTCATCAGAAATAGGCATGTGAAGGTAATTTCAGATGGAGACTTCCAGTTTGATGGTAGCAACACTCCTAAGAATTTGGCAGCAAATTTTGGTTAACAGCTTACATTTTTAGCAGTGGTGGCAGACTTTAGGGCTTCTTAAGTGAAGGCATCGGATGCTATGGTGTGCAGCAGCCATCCATTTCTGAAAAGAAAATAGCCTTCTTACCGGCTCTACTCGGTCATTTTAGGATTTCCGTTAAAGGCTGGATGTGCATTTACCTGAGATTCTTAAACTTTCAGCAAATTAAACTTTTCAGAGAACACTTTAAATGCAATATATTTGAATACTTTTAGTCTACTGGAAGATGAAATCTTAACTTCAATAATAAACTTCAGGCTACTTGCCTACTACCTTTACTTGTTCTCTTAAAAGCCAACTTTCGGAAGACTAAGACTAGAATACAATAATCTAGAATAAGAATGATCAAACAAAAGAAAACCCATATATATATATATATATATATACTCTCATGGTTTAAAATTGGGCAGGATTTTGGGCATATAAGTGCATTGCAGACACACTATGATACACTGGGGTTTAAACTAAAGTATGAGGATAGGAAAGAGGTGAGAAAAAGTGATCTGAAAAGCAAATCTTACTGTTTCAGCATATAGACAAAAAGTACACAGAACAAGATTTCATTAACATATCCAAATATTGTCAAAGAAAGACCTCTTTGGATCTGAGAAGTTATAATGCATTATCACCTTGTATTTAATTATTACTTACATCTATTCTCTAAATTAATTTGTATTAGTGTATTCCACATTTTTATATTTTATTTCTCAAGCATAGTTTTATGAAAGTTATTTATTTAAAATTTAATTATAAGTATGATAATCTTAAAATTCATATAAAATGAATGGTATGTTAGAAAGACTCAATATTAGGCCATGTAAATATTATAGGCATTCCTAAATCAATAATAATGATTCATACTATAATTTGATAAGAAGATTATACAAATTTTCTATTTTTATTTATTTATTCAAGATGCTGGATCGCCAATATTACTTTGGAACCACTCTTCAATCATGAATGTCATATTCTAGGATTTTCTCTAAAACTAATGAAAAAAAATCAGCATTTAAAGAGTTAGCTATAATAGTAAATAACAAAGGTTACTTGTATATGTGAGATCATCTCAAATAGATAAGGCATTAGACAATGGTATACTAATATAAAATAATACTTGGCAATATATTACCATTTCATACCATCATTTGCTAATGTTAAACACAATTTACATTTCTAATAACGTTTTCAGGGATGATTTCATTGTTACCAATATCAAATTGTTAAGACTCGAGTATGAAATCTAATGAAACATACAATATATCTAGAGGTATAATGGGGATGAGCTAAGGCAAATAAGTGAACCAAGAACCTAGATCATGATCATTCTATGACTACAAATGGTCTGTAATCCCAGTGACACTATTTGCATATTTTTAGGGATATGGAGAAAATAATGGTGCTCAATTCCTTGTTTAAGAAAGTATACAAAATACATCATAATAGCATAGCCTTATTCATTCAAAATTCTATGGATATCATATATGTTTCACCCATGATGATAATTTACTCTATCATGCAGGGTAAAGACATAAGAACACCTGACATTATATAACATGGATATATGGATAAATTTCAAACATAACATTACAATAATAATCATTGACATACCAACAAACAAATCTCATATCAAATAACACTTATATAAATGTAAACATTAAGCAAAACAGAATTATATTATTAATTAATACATGAAAATTACAATTATTAATTTGAAAGTAATCAACAATTGTCATAATCATTAACTATAATTAAATGTATATCATAACATACAACATAATATTCAATATATCTAAATTGATTAAAATTGGATGATACCTTTTTATTATCATTACCAATTCCAGCTTTTTCAAAGGGGAAAAAATATTAACATGAAATTATAATAATAGAACAAAGTTTAACAATTTATTGTGATTTTTTTACTTGCAATCATCTTTAAAATATAAACGAATTAAAAATTTAGTACTATTACCAGTGTCTTTTTATTCGTAAACAATCTTATAGCCACACTAATGGTTTTTTTTTTTTTTTTTATGAGCAAACAGGTTGCAAAATCTATAACACTAACACACATAAAATTGCAACACAGCACATGTTAGAATATTAATAATAAATATCATTACATAAAGTTTTTGTTTCTTCTTCGACACCAAAAATGAATACTTCAATTTAAAGTCTGCAGAATTTTTTAACGTACATAATGTACTTTAACGTTTTACCATATTATAATTGTTACATTAATCATATCATTTTTTATTCATCAATATTGCAAACAACTCTTTTCTTTTTTACATACAATAAATATATCATATGAAAATATCAGTAGTCACTCCCTTTCAAATTTTTAATATACAATAATTATAAAATTTATTCTCTACAAGGTACCATAATGGCTTTTTACTATTTTTATAGATATTTGCAAATATTCCCTCCAACACACAGTTACTAGGATCATATATCATGGGTACATTCCATATATATTCATTAAGCTAATTAGTAATCCTGATGAATGATTAGATCACTAAATGATTGCAGTTTCTTCTCTTAACATTTTTAATATTTTGAAATACAAGAGATTATGAGACTGAAAATGGCCATTGCTTATGGTTATTATTACGCATAAAACTTCTTTTACTTTATGCCATGATTTAACTATACAATAAATATTATATTATACATTTGATATTTATAATATGGTTAACAAGGTAGCAAACATTGAAAATTAAGTTAAAATATAATTCAATACTGACAAAATATGACTGTTTCATTTAATGAAGTGCCAATTCTACTTCTCTGGCAAGGTTTTATACGACTGCATCTGTTTTCACATTGATGTAAGTTTGAAGTAAAAAAAAAACATGTATGTTGAGAAATTTAACAAAATACTTTAAAAAAACTTGTGTAAGAATGCTTTCTTTCAGGGTTCTCCATTACTAGCCAAATCTCACAAGGGTACCTATTAACTAATTATCTTAATACATTAATATCGTTATTGGATATATACTCATCTTATTTCAGAATTCTAGGTTCAATCTCAGGTAACAAAAATGGATACATTTCTGTTCTATCAATTTTAATGACTAATAATATTTACCATAACAATGTATTTGTTAAATAAATAACTAAATAAATAACTCTGAATTACAAGACAGAAATACATGTATTTTAATTAAATATAATATAAGTTTATTATAATATGATATAATACAGAGAGGAATAGTTCACAAGCATAAGTTAAATATTATCTACTGGCTTTCATAATATCTTAGAAGGTAATGGCAGCTTGCAATAATTACATGCACTCTATATATTTTTACAAACATGATTAATCACTATCAGCTCATCCCAAGCCTAAAAAATAAGTACAATAATTTATGTAATAAGGGTCACTTGTGTGCAAGTTCGAGTTTGACATTACATGGGTGACAAATGATTATATGGGAAGGCTGAAGGTTAATATTAACTAAGAGTTGTGGTGTTACCTATTAAGTGGAGTCAATGGCATAATAAATGATTGACTTGTCAATCTGAAAGCTAGGATCATTGCTTAAGAAATTGGGTTTACTGGCCACAGAGGTGCATCTGCTTCCAGCACAGGGTACATACCAAAGAGAGTGCTACAAGGTGCTTAATCTGGGATTTGGGGTTGCTAAGAGTCTCCGGCTCTTGCAGAATTGGACTGGGGCTAATTTATAGATTAGAAACCCAGGCATGGTGTCTGTTCTGCCTTTACACCAATTAAACATAAGGATGCATGAGCCGTGTTAATATATGAGAAGAAATTCGATAATAATTTGAATATCCCATTGCTACACATACATTCATATAGAAATAATACATATATATTGAAACAATAAATAACTAAACTTCCCTCCCATATGGGAAAGCGTTAAGAATAAATTGATAGATAAACAAATCACGAGTGTCCCATTTAACCGTTTATAAATACTTTTATAATAATATAACCCGTTCACAACCTTTAATATGTTAAATGTAATATATATATATATATATTATCATGTTTAAGTATTTGGGGAAATTATCTATACTTGGAATAAATTGATTTCGCAATTCATTATTAATTAAGAATTATACGTAAAATGCGTCTTAAGTTTTGCAGATCTTTTAAGAAGCATTAATTAAGTTACTTCGTAAATTACAAATGTGAAATTATAATATTGCTGTAGTTTATATTAGTTTTATTACAAAGAATCATTTATTTTAATGACAGCATTAATAACTTAACATATGCAAAGTAACTAGTTACATAATTATTTATTATCAATATTTAATAATATTCATAAGGCTTGGGTTAGATCATACATATGTAGAGCAATATTGACAACAAAATGATTTAAAACTTTAAACAAATAAATGCTCACCATGCTTCATTGATTTTTATACATATATTTCTAAGAATCTAAAATAACTAGCCTTGACATGATGTGTGTGTGGGGGGGGGGGAGAAGTGAAACTTTAACAGATAATTTATAGAACTTTTTATTGTTTTACATTTAAAATCTTAAAATAAAATGTTTTGTTCTGCTCTCTCCCTCCAGACTTTAAGAGCAGGGGAAAACATAATCAGGTTGATTAATTGAAATTTATCCCTCCATCATTCAAGGTAAAATATGTAAATACATTTATAAGATATATAGATTCTAAAGTTATTAAAATAATTAAGCCAGTAGATTAGACGTTGATGAGGTTAAGAACAGTCAGAATGAGCTGATAATACAGAAACCACCACCAGGGTAACTTAAACCAGCACAACTCATTCCATCCTACAAAATATTTCATTTTTTTAGGCTCAGTAATTAGGGAGAGATAGACTCTGAATGCTAGATGATGAACACAATTTGATGTTTGGGGCATATATCACTCAAGCAGATACATGACAATAATTAAGTAAAGTAAGTTTAATTAACTCTAAAAAATGGTTAAATAGATAAATGCATAACTCTCATGATCAGACCAATAAAAGCTGAAATATCAAGCTTTAAAATACTTAAGGGATAATTTAGGAGGTACCAAGTTACTAAAGTAATAAACAAATAATGAGGTAGACTGGAATATGATCATGCCACAATATCATATCTGAGGGTTATAATAAGTAACAATGGGAATATATTCGCTTTTGTGAAGTTAAACCCAAATTTTATAGAATAAATGGCCATGGCATGAAGGAATGGACATCTTCATATAACTCTAACTAAATCTCATTAACAGAGAGGAATGATCTAATGCACTGATAAAAATAAATAAGGATACTATCTGGGTCTGGAAAATAAAGGACTGTCCCACATTTGAGTGGAACTTAGACGAATGGAACCTGTCTAGCAGGAATATATGCTTGCTGAAGAAACACAGTAAGATAATAAAGAAATTAGACAACCCAGAAACACTGTATTTATATATAATAATAAATATTTGGATTTAAATTTAAATCTATAAAATGTAAATTGACATGCCATAAGTTTATTACATGCAGATATCTATTCTATAGGCTGAATCACAACCTATGTATTTATGATATATAATAAAAGATTTTATAAAAAAATAATCCATGCTTAATCAGAGATCTTCCCCATAGGTCTTACATATAGATGGAAACATCGATATGATAGTCTACAACGATATTAAATTTGAATTAAAAGTTTTTTTAAAAAAAAAAAAAAAAAAATACTGAATATAGTACGGTATACATATATATTTGTCAAAAGTAAAGAAACGAAGTTTTAGCTTTCAATTTTGAACCTAAAATTTTATTTAAAAAAAAACTGTGGCCACAATTATTTCTCCCTCTATTTTAAAAAATTGAAGTATATTTTGTTTTCATCTTATATTCACGAATTTGTATTTATTTTTTAAAAATTGAACTCTATTTTATTCGTACTATGTAATTGTAAAGTATATCTAACTATGAATATATTTTTTTACATGAAGGTTAATAAAAAAAACTAAAAAAAAAAAAACTTACAATTTTATGTGCAATTTTGAGCTAGGTTATAAACTAATATATTTTTTTTTTTTTTCGAAACAGAAACAATTAAATGTTAACGTTCACATGTGGCAAAACTTAAAATAATTTTCCAATGCCCTTTACTGTTTGCGAGACTGATGTTAACGAATAAATAATCATAGACTGGTGTCATTTTGCTCGAAAGAATGTGCTACATATTTCGACAGAAGTCCAGCACTTTTCGGAAAATTTATATGACAATGGTGAACCACGGAGTGTGGAGATCGATGAATCATATTTCTTTCACCAAAAACACCATAGAGGGTCAATGAGAGAATGCCATTGGGTGTTCAGTCGGATAGAGAGAGGGTCAAGAAAATGTTTTAACAGAAATTGAAAATAAATCAGCTACCACTCTGAAACTGCTCATACGGCAACACATTTCACCTGGTGCACATATAATCACTGATGGCTAGTTTGAATATAGCAATATAAATAATCTAGATAATGGTATATACCTTCATTCAGTCATCATCCACCAAGACAAAGAAAGTTGTTGACCCGGACAACAAGTTATCATCACTAATAGTGTGGAAAATATTTGGATGAGAGCAAAAGCGTGAGCCAAAATATCAATTTGGGACCAGCAGAGCTTTGTTTTCATTCAATCTGCAGGAATTTGTATTTAGAGATATGCATGAAGATGGCACTGTTTTCGGGAATTTCCTCATGTGCATAGTTCAAAACTATGCATAAAAATGTAAGTTTTTTTTATTTTTTTTATTAACCTTCATGTAAAAATATATATTTATAGTTAGATATACATTATAATTACATACTATGGAAGAAATATAGTTCATTTAAAAAAAAAAAAAAAATAGCGGGTGAAATAGTTGTGGCCAATAAAAGTCAGTTTTACCAACTGCAGATTGTTTCTAAATCACAGGTACCCAATATATAATTGTCCTTTTCCAAAAAGTTGTTTTTTTAACACTCAATCTTAATTTTAATTTTTAAAAAAGGTATATATAAACCATTATAAATGTTAATGGCTACATGATATTTTGAAAGAACCGATTTTAAACTGACAAGTTTAAAATTGCAAATAATAAAACAAACAAATTAGAATCAGAGGGGGTATTAAATCTGTTGTCCTAATTAATTATTAAAGTTTTCTTGAGATAATGTCAAATATTTTAAATCATTGAAATCTTTTACTAAATTTACCTCCGTCTGATTCTTAAACAATATGTCTAGCAAAATTTGAGAAAGATTGAGTACATATTTTTAAATGGTATATTCCTAATTTTGTTACATATAAAAGTGTAAATTTGATAGAGTGTAGTAGATGTTTAAACCAGTATATAGGTGAGTCAGCAAATAGTTTACATGTCAGAATGGCTAATCATAGATTTGACATTTAGCTTAAGAATGAAGATAGACCAGTTTCAAAACACTTTAATTTACCGAATCATTCAAATGATGAATTAAGAGTAGTAATTCTTCAGGAGGGTTTTTCTTCTATAAGAGAGAGGAAACAAAAGGAGAGTTTTTTTTTTTTTTTTTTAAATAAAGACCTTAGACCCACATGGATTGAATTTAAACATCGGAACTATTACATCTTTGAATTACCTGTTCTCCCAGAAGACTTTTATATGAGTTTTTTTATGTGGAAAATTTTCTTATATGAGATTTTTTATGTAAAGATTGGTTATATGGATGTTTAATATCTGTGTTTAATTGGTATATAGGTAAATGATTAATTATTATTAATTAGTGTACTTTGCATTAACTATAATTTTTGATTAATATGTATAAGTATTTTAGTATTTAATGAATATTAATGTGAGCACAGCTATTTTTTATATGTGAGCACAGTCTATTTTTTGTATATATATATATATATATATGTTAAAACGAAGATTTGCACGGGTTAAATATATAAAATACATATTTTGCGGGTTCATCCGTGTTAAAAACTTTTAATATACGTCAGTGTATTGATATTAAAAGTTTTTAACACGGATGAACCCGCAAAATATGTATTTTATATATATATATATATTGTGACCTTATGGTTTGACACCAGAAGTAGTCATTGTAGTAGTGTAATAGTATATAAATAATATCTAGTATAATCCCTTTTAAAAAAAAAATGAAATAACGTGAAATTTTAAAAACTTTTTATTCTTACTTAAAAATATAGTCAATGGAAGGTGCAGATGTAATCAAAAGATTTTTTTTATGTTTGGTCTTATTTTAGGATATATCCATTAATAGGGTAGAGGGTTGGTTTGTTTCGTATATCGTCAATACAGTCTAGGTTGACATTTGCTTGGTTTATCAGCTCTTAGGGCAGTAATCATTTTATTAGAATAATTTTCTGGTCCATTTGTTATGTACATTTAAAACGTATAGCATAAACAGCAGGATATCATTTACTCATCATTATTCCCATTATTATTTTAATTAGTATCAGGATAATACTTATAGTATATTAATACTAAAACATTTATGCATTATCCAACTTTATTTTTAGCTCACATGTTTCATTATTACATTCAAATATTTAATTATAGCAATAACAGTGTTTAAAACAAACTAATTTAATTACATTTGGATGTATTAATAAATTATGGACAAGTGAATTATATTATGACAAATAATGAAAAATATTTCATTTATTAAAGCTATTGTCATTAATTTTGCTATACTGCTTTAAAAACATTTGGTTATTAATGTAATGTTTTTATTTTTCATTTATTTAAAAGACGAAATGATTTTTTTTTTTTTTTTTTACTGTCTGGTTTCTTTTTGCATATATAATGAGTTTGGGCGGTAGGTGGCGAAATTGACAATCATTTCTTTATTGATGTGACATTATCGTGAATAATTGGAGGATAAATATGATGTAATTATTATTCTAAAAGGTTATAAAAGTGGGTACTTACTACTGTAAAAGGGGGCATTCCATTGTTATCACTGAAGAGGACATTCTACTATTACCTTTCAAGTGGGCATTTTCATTATTACTTCGAAAGGCAGTTAATTAAAATTTAAAATATATATATAGTAAACCAGTATAACTATAACTAAATTATTATTGGCAAGGTTTAATTGCAAATTTGTATATTTCTCTTCCAAAGAGCAATTTGAAATTTTAATTGCTTTTATTATTCACGAAATGTGCACGTAAACAACAGAAGATACATTAGTTCGCTCCTACCTGAATGTTTAAACTATTCTAACGCAGGCCAAAATACATGTAAGTGTTTATTTAATTGTTCAATAAAAAATATTATTTACTTAAGGAAAAATGGAAAAACTTAATCTAATCTTTAAATTGCTTCATTTAAAAGTAGAGTTAACTGGGAAGGAGAAAATAAGATTTAATTATTGTATTACAATTAAATATAAAGACTTTAATTATAACAGGAAAAGGAAATTTACTAAGTATTGCGGGTATATATTGAAAAGATATGAACTTTTGTTAGATATTATCAAAACTGTTAAAGGTCAATTTTACGTTAAGTATAAAAAAAGGAAAAAAAAAATAATAATAAAGTAAATGCAGGAAATATGCAACCTTATTATCATATATCTTCATTAGCACCTAAATTGCCTATGTTTTATCATTGAAATGAAGGATATAAAATTAGGTATCATTGAGTATATTTTACTAATTATGTGCTTTTTAAATAGCGACAGGAAAGAAATTATCAAAACAAATAAAGTGACGCTGTTATATATACTGACGACAAGTTTGTGTCAATAAATGTGATTAATTCTCACACCTATTTATGACTGACTGTATAAAAGTGTAATTGAATATCTCGGATATCTTAGCAATAAAATATCAACTTATAATTTACTTGCATTTAAAAAAAAAAAAAAGAAAATACATTGTTCATTAAGGAAGTCTATTATTTTAAACGTTAAATGCAATTCATTAGTGAAAACTAAAAAAAACATTGAGTATGCTTTTACGTTGTTAACAAATCTTATTTTATTTCTCCTGCAGGAAGTGTTTTATTTGATGCATCAGTATATTTATCTTCGTGTTTACTGTTTTATATTCGTTTGTGTAGTTTACTTATTTTCTTTTACTCTTTGGGGATAACAAGGATCGTGTGAAAACTTTTATGAACTTATATTTCATTTCATTCAGAAAGAAAAAAAAAGAAGAGAACTTTATTTTATGTAACGGTATATTTAGTATATAGTATTAGTTTTTAAAAAAAAAAGTGTTATTATCAAATATATTTATCACATGTATCCTTATGGTATTATTTTCAACCAGAACGTCTCTAAATAGCATAATAAGAGATGTATTATGCTGGTAATTTATTTTTATTATCATTATTGTTTTAATAATATAAGTTTAGTCGCGTGTGCGTTGATGATTCTTGCACACAATAAACGAATGGGAGAATCCATTCAAAAAGGGGTAAACAATTAGTTATAAAAAAAAAATTAATTATATCAAATCTTACCGAAGGCATTTCGTTTATTAGTTGGTAAATAATTATTTTCAACAGCTATTTTATTTATAATGTACAATTTCATTATTTACTTATGCTGAATTTAATTACTGATTTGGGCCAATATAAATGCATTATATTATATTAAAAAAAAAAAAAAAGGAGAGAAATTATTCGTCTTGTTTTGCTCAGTAGTTAATACTTATTTTCAAATGAACCTTTAAACATTACCAAATCTGAAATGTTATCAGATGTGAGATATTTATTTTTACCAATGTTAGCAGTAATCATTAATACTTTAATCGTGATTTTTTTTTTTTTTTGTATACTGCAATTTAAAACTATCGGTATCTTGTATGCTTATACGCAGGTGTGTGTCTGTTATTAAAGTTATTTATGATTGTGTAATTGCCATTGAAAACGTCTTTAGATCAATCGGATTCGGGAGGAATCGGATGATCGATCATTTTGGAGAATTCAGTTGTTGTTCAAAAGAGAATTATTATTTCTTTGTTGTGACAAAATGATAGGTATTTTGTGGCTATATGTTGTAAAGTTTTGCAATATTTATAAATATTTTATGAGATTAAGTAGTTATAGTTGTTAGATGAGTATTGAATGTGGATAATTTATCTAGTGTAGAGCAATGTAGTGTATTGAATTGAATATTCCTTTTCTTCTCCTTGTATTGGAGCATATTTTTGATAGGAGTGGATTAAGTCCTCCTTTTATATTTGATATAGAATTAAATGTGGATGAAGCTATAGAGATGTCAATTTCCCAGTATTAATTTTGGTGATGAGCTATTCCACCAATTATTGAGTCAAACATATATGAAGTTATTGTTGTATCCACACAGTTTTCATTTGGTGATGTGTTGTTCCACCAGTTATTTAGTATGAAAGATAGACTTGGTAGTGGTTGTTATATTTATCTATTTAAGTTATAAATCGGTGATCCCATATGAGTATTGGATGTTTTCCAGCTCATGCTATAGCCTAGTGTATAATAGTTTGTGATAAAAGGAAGAATAAAAGGAAAGTATGATGCCTTATAAAACAACTTTGTTATAGTTGATGAATAAAATTGGTCGATCTTCACTTCCAACCGTATTATGATTATAGTTAATATATCATAAGCAAACCGATGAGATTTATTGACATTACTTAATTATAGTATTTGACACACTGTATAAGACAGATACATGCACAGAGTATTAAATTTAATTGAATATATAAAAAAAAAATGTTATCATTAAATGCAGAATTTTTCCTTATCCTTATCATTGAAAAATATTTGTAATAGTCATTTAAATTTTAGTTCATTTATTCTATTCTTAGATTATAATTGTATAAATAATTAATCAAGGACAGGATATTGGTTGGTGAGCACCAAGACTTATTTATATTTGGCAAAGCAAAACCTAAATTTAAGAGTATATTTTACTTAAAACTACAAAGCAAAATTGCATTTGGTTAACAAAAGTATTATTATTATTTTTTTTTGTGGTAAGATGATTTCAGATTATTCCAGGAAAATCCCCTTATTTTGAGTTATTTCATATAATTAAACATAACAATGCAAAATCCTAGCTTATGTAATCTTTAGAATGGTAATTATGTTGTTAGAAAATTTAGTTGGAAAATAATTACTATTCAATAAAAGTTGAATAAAAAGGTAATTTTGGTAATTAGTCATTAAAGTGTAAAGCAAATTTATTAGTTTATCTTGTAACAGTCCACCAGTAATCAATAATAACTAAATGGCCAGTGGTCACAATAGATAATAGGAATTTATTGAATTTATTTAACATATTAGACCAATGTTATCAAGTTATTAATTACTTTAAAGAATAAGTGTGGCAGATATATAAAAATAATGGGTTATATAATGTTACATACTATGTATGAGTTATTTCTAAGGATCTTAAGTCCTTTATTGGATTGTGTCAGTATCAACAAAAGATAAATGTTGATTTACTATATATATATATTTGTGTTAATTGATTAATAAAAGTTTTGTTATTTAAGTTTGTATTTTGGAATTTCTTCTTAACATTCATTCGTGTTCTACATGTTTACACATTTATTTTATTTAATGAAATATAACTGTATTTTATTTAATGATAACAAATCTCAAGATGATGATGTTGATTTCCTTGATTCAAGCACTATATGAGATGCCTATTGCCTACTGATCATTTTAAAAGGGTTTTGTTATTTAATTTTGTTTAGATGGTGAATTGAAATCAAAATGTACCCTATTTCTTTCATTATCTAACTGAAAATATTTAGTTAGGGTATTGTTTGATTTATAATATTATTTTATAGCGTTGAAGTAATAATTTGAGTACAGAAATATCAAATCAAGCCATACTATGAATTAATTCCCTGAAGTCTTTAATATAGCATTTAGATTAAACAATAAGTTCATTTAACCAGATTAGTGTGTAATTAAGGTTTATTAATGATAGATTTAATAAGTTTAAATTATAATGAGTTATACATTACAATTTCTGAAATATCACTTTTTATTTTATTTTAGTTATTAGTTAATTGTATAATGTGTTAGAGGTTGTCCAGTGTATATGGATAATGGGAGGAGGTGAGATAAAAATTATTACTAAATTAAATTTAGCTAGTAGAATTTACTAATTGATTATTTTTCTAGAAGAGAAATTAATAGATGTTTATTCCTATTAATAATTATTTTCTCCCACATCTAGGGTACATTGTACACTTCATACACCTCTGTATCCCTCAACTGAGTTAGGTTAGGTAAATCTTTAATTAAGAGCCTCATGAGTAAATTTAAGTAAAATTAAATGAATATTTTATTCTATGATTAATAGAATTGGCGCCCCGGGTAATTATTAATATTAGTGATAGGTGAGAGGGGTTACAATATATATATATATATTAAGTTTTAATTTTGGATTTTTTATTTAATATTTCAATTTAAATAGAATTTAAGCTTGATTAGGTGGAAATGTAGTTTTTATTAGGTTTTTTTTTTGTTTGTTTTTAAGTATGTATTGGGGTAATTTTGTCATTGCTTGGGTAGATATTCTGTGTTAGTTTTTGTAACAAATCAGGGGTGTGTGTGTGTGCGTGTTAATATTTATAGTCTTTTATCATGTAATTTTTGAATATCGCCATTTTATTGTGTATTTTTTCTTTCTGATGAAAACCAGTCCTCTGGTTGAAATATAATATTATTTCTTGGATTTATGTCTTTTTTTGTTTTTATTTTTATATGTATTTCCTTTAGTTAGTTTTATATATATATTGGTGACAACAAAAACTTGAAAAAATAATTACTATAAAAATATGCTTTATGTTTCATCATCATCATCATCATCATCATCATCATCATTATTATTATTATTATTATTATTATTATTATTATTATTATTATTATTATTTAACTTTAATTTTTAATCTTAGAATGTTGAGCATAGATAGGCCACATAGATGACACACTTAAACAATTTTCAAAACATTTGACTCCAGGCTAAAAGATCACAGCCACACAAATGCTCGCTTCCCAATATATATCTGCAACCAATGCAATGTGAACATGTTAGCATAAAACAATGCTAACATGAATGTGCATCTGACAGTGTGATATTATTTGAAGAACATGACCTTCATCCAATACAGGAATGTCTGTCTGTCTGGTGAAGGAATCATGCATATAACATATGGATGGTAGAGCGGTCGATCTTGTAGACTAATAGTCCTTATTCATAGAGCTGAAAAAGGTCAATGTCATGGAAAGTACTCCATGTCCATTTCAATGCCATGACTACATCTTGGAGTCATGCATTCAGTTGGGCACATTGCCCTGTATGCTAACACACTTCACATTACATTGATATAAACATCCATATACAAAACAAATAGCCTGGAATCAAAACCCCTTTAAACTAACATATATTTAAATGAATCTAAGTAGCCATCTACACCCAACTTATATTTAAGACAATTTAGTAATTTATTTCTTTAAAAAAAATAGTTTAGAGTTTTAACTTATTTTAAAATCACACATTGTATTCAACTTATTTTTATCCCAAATAATATATTTGACCTATTTTTAAAATCTAATAATGCACAAATAATGATATGTGTTTGATTTTATCTGTAAACTTATGTTTGCAATCACAAACTCCTGCCTTATTACAAACAGACCTTATACTGAGCCTAAATAAAAAAAAATATATAGTAAATATTTTAACAAGATTACGTTAAAACTTTAGATAAGACTTTTAAAATTGCCAAGTTTATAAAAAATAAAGTTCAGATTTGATCAGGAGAGAACATCTATAGTTCATATTTAAAGGAAAATAAAGTTTGAAGATTTTAAATTAAAAAGAGTTTATATTTCATTTTTATCATTTATAATTTATACATTCCTTTCTCTGGGCTTGTTCCTTCATGACATAGATCTGAATTTATGCAAGGGCCATTGCTTGTGGATGATGACAATTTATGAAGATTTATGATGATTTCTGAAGACAGTTTCAGTGGTTTGATCCTGGGATCTGTGAAAATGAAAGCTGCCTTCGGCCGCCAGTCAGAGGGAAGCACGATTGAACAGATTACATTTTTGGTAACAGCGACAATAACTTTTTAAATTGTTTTCTTTTCAGCAACAACTAACAAATTCAAAAATTCTAATCTTCTAATTAATTATTTCTTTTGAATTTTTTTCTTTTTTATAATCCTGAAGCATCTTATCTAGGAATGCATGATTCAATCTGACATATTTCATATATGTATTTCATTGGTTCATTGGGTTTGTAGCTAAGTAGATTTTTCCATTGTGGTCTGTGTATATCTCTTGGGCAGGAAAAGCAAGTCTTTTGTTTCTCTCTCTTGACTCTTATCTATTTCATAGTAATTTTTAATGGTCATTTTGCCTTAAGGACCTGTTTGTAATTTTATTTTTAAGATTAAAATGTATTTTTTATTATATTTATTTAAGATTAGAATCTTTGCTTCAATTCTAAAAAAAAAATTAAACTTATTTTATTTCAATATTTAAATAAAACGTATTAATAAATTAATACTTCATTATTTATGCATTTTGAATGTCTGTGATTTTAATTCATTATTAGATATTTACAAAAAAAATTTAAGTACTAAAATTTAAATGTAACATATATATATATATATATATATATATATATATATATATATATATATATATATATATATATATATATATCCTACATTACTATATATATATCCCATTACTATATATATATATTCAAAGATATAATGGGGTTAAGTTAAGGCAAATAACAAACTAATTAACCTAGACCATGATCATCTCATGACTATACATGTTCTGAAATCCCAGTGTCACTTCTGGAGCATTTTTAGGGAAATGACAAAAGAAATGGATGGTTAGTCACTTTTTTAATAACTAGCTCAATATACTACAAAATATGGCCTTAATTTGCTCAAAGTTCAATAACTGATATTCATAATTCACCCACAATGATCATTTTATATCATCACTCATGGAAAGAGAATAAGTTCACCTGATGTGATGTGGCATGGACCTATTACATATTCCAAAATGTTATATACCTATTATTATAACTATTTACTAGGACAACAAATAAATTTAGTAGTAATGTAACATATCATGAATATATAAAGTAATTAGCAAAACAGTATGGATTACTACTTGTTACATAAAATTTATAATTATCAATTAGCAATTCAATAATAATCCATAATTATAGATATTAACTATTAATTAGAAATGTATTATACATATTAAACACTATGTTGAATACACATATTATACATATTAAATACCATGTTGAATAAACTTAAATTGCCTAAGTTGTATACTATCTTATAAAGAAAACATATTAAGAATAACTAATAATTTATTAGCTGAGTTCATATTTTGAATATGAACAAACTTTATAATAAATAGGATTAAATTTAGATCTATCATGCGTTTGATTTTTTTTTATACAAGCCTTTTTTTATACCTATAACAACAATATACAATATGATAAACAAAACATATAATATTAAAAATAAAATGATTAATAAAATTTTTAGTTTCACATTCGTTCTTGTAAAACTAAAATCAAAACAAAATTTTATTGCAACTTTCTTTTTAAAAAAAAATATGATGCATTATATGATTAATAAATGTTTTTTTTTTTTTTTACATGGAATATATTTTATGTTTTTTGTATCAATTTAAGCTGTAATCCTAGTACCATGCTGGATCTACAACAATCATACTTTCATTTGTTAAATATCAGCACATTGTTATTCAGAGGGTTAAATGAAGTTGAAGACAAACTTTGAAACATATTTTCATCGCATATCTATATTCCTTATACTTTATTGATTAATGATGATATTCAAGGATTAATATGCTGGAAGTATAATTTAGAATATGATTCTCATAATCATTCATAAATCAAAATTTAGGTTGGCATGTACTTCACTTTTGATGAAAAGGTGCTTCCGGCATATAAGCATTTATTGGAATGGGGCTATAATCTAACTCATTAATTTTGTGACTATTGTCATACAATAACGCATCTAGCTATAATATAACAATTTGAAATACATTGAATTGAATTGATCTTACATACATTTCAACATAACCACTCTCCATCAACCCACAATTCTAATATAAGTTCACATATTAAAAAAATCTATTTAATCAATTGCTAGATTATTTATACCACCTAACTCATTTGAATTTATTTGCCTACATAAATACATATCACCAAAATGTATGTACCCACATCATATCAATAACACTACCATTTAACATATTGCTATTGTGGATATTTTATTAAATAATAGTATTATACTTTAATAAATAACAAGTACATCATGTAATTTATTGACGATCACTGATAAAACTTATTTAAGTCAGGATCATTCGCATAAACCTAAGAGTTAGTATGATTTATTAAATTGAGAACCATCATTCATGACTTGGTCACACTGATCAAATATTAATAATGCTCTCTGATTAATATATGTATTCAAAACAATAACCACTACTTTAATAATCAGGCTCACAAGGCACCAAAAATCCAAATAGAAAACACTCTGTAGCCATCTCTATATGAATAATAAGCATACATACATAAAAATAATTTTAAAATAAAAATATTACTATCTTAAAATCTACTATACTAGCATGAATTGATAAATCTCCTTCATGTCAACAATGTTTTGACCAATAGTGATGAAGCTGTAGATACTTTAAATGTAAAAGTTTAACTTTTTTTTGTTATGCTAACACCCAATAATATCTATTAAATGCAATATGTTATTAGCAATAGCAATATGGATGTTAATTAGCAATAAGGCTACAGACAACTAAATATATTTTAAAACAAAATTTATTTACATTATTTACTAATTTTATGAATATACAAAAAACAATAACGAAAACATATATAATCCTGGACTAATATGACATAAATTTACATATAGCAAGATTTAATAACATCATTTTATTAAGAAAAAAATTATCAGGATCTATTTACTACTATAATAAATCATCACCCTTTTATTCATTACTATTCCAATTTATTGCATACCTTAAATTTACTTTACTCATTATTATCTCTAAATTTAAAAAAAATATAAGCATTTGAAAACAAAATGGGTATTTTTTTAAGAATAAATAAATATTATTACCATTTTAAAATAATTTGTGTATAAATGATAAATAATATAGCTTAATAATATAGATGGGATCATGTCGAATGAATAGATGACAACAGTGACAATCTACTACAAAAATAATGTTTAACCAATATTATTGTTTATCATCTTTTGCTTAGTGCTAAGTACAATCTACATCTGCAAATATATACTTCAAAAATGACTCTACTGTTATCCATACCAAACCATTAAAACTTAGAAATATGATGATGTACAATAAAACACACACACATACATATATATATATATATATTCAAAGACATGGTGGGGTTAAGCTAAGACAAAGAACAAACCAATCATCCTACACCATGTTCATATCATGATTGCATAGGGTCTGAAATTCTGATGTTGCTAAAGGATAGGGATATAAGAAAAAAAAAGGGGTGGTTAGTCCCTTATTTAATAAGTGGCTCAATATACTACAAAATATGACCTTAATTTGTTCAAAGTTCAATAAATGATATTCATAATACACCCACAATGGCCGTTTCATATCATCACTCCGAGACAGAAAATAAGTTCATCTGATGTGATGTGGCATGGACCTATTACACATTCCAAAATGTTATATACCTATCATTATAACTATTTACTATGACAACATATAAATCTAGTACTACTCTAACATACCACGAATATATAAAGTAATTAGCAAAATGGTATGAATTACTACTTGATACATAAAATTTATAATTATCAATTCGAGACTGATCCATAACAATAGCTATCATAAATTATTAATTAGTCACATATTATACTAAGTAAATACCATGTTGAATACCCTTAAATTGACCAAATTATGTACTATTCATTTATTATTATGATTCAACAATTGTTTCCTTTTATCCTATAAAGAAAAATATCATGAATAACTGTAATAATGTATTACTTGTGTTCATATTTTAAATATAAACGAAATTTATGATAAATAAATTGCTTTTTTTTTTTTATCTTTGATTAAATTTAGGTCTATGGCGAATTTGATTTTTTTTCTATACAAACCTTTTTTTTATATCTATAATAACAATATACAATATCGTAAACAAAACATATAATATTAATAATAAAATGATTAATAAAATTTAGTTTCACATTCGGTCTTGTGAAACTAAAATCAAAACGATGCTATGCAACTTTTTTTTTTAAAGAAAACCTACCGCATTATATAATCAATATATTTTCATTTTTCACATGGATTGTATTTCTTTTTTTATTAATTTAAGTTGTAATCCTAGTACCTTATTGGATCTATAACAATCATAGTTTCATTTGTTAAACAATCAGCTAGTAGTTATTCCGGAAGTTAAATACAGTTGAGGACAAACTTTGATACTTACTTTCATTGCGTATCTATATTTCCTTATATTTTACTGATTAATGGTATAATATATATTAGATATATATTGAGTAATATATATATTAGATATATATGTCACACAAATAAAATTATGAGTGCGTAAAGAAAACAAATAAATGAAATATGATAAATAAATAAATGGCTATTGGGTGTATTTACCTTCGTTATCAAAGCTGTGTGCTAAATGAATTGATGTGTGCTAAATTTGCATACACTTTGCATTTCTTATAGCAACAGTTTTACTTCGCAATTCATTTAGCCACAGCTCTGATAATGAAGGTATTCCTTCAAAAATACTAGCCATTTATTTTTTTATCGTATTTCATTTATTTGTTTATCTTACGCACTCATAATTTTATTTGTGTGAAATATCTATATCGCATATATATATATTACTTTAAGTTGTATAAGGGAGGAGGAGGTGCCTTAGATATCACATATCAGCCACATGAAAATGCTACCAAGTACTTTTTTTAGACAATGATAACTAGCATTTATTGATTAAGATTTAAATATAATAATCTTGCTCCCTCTATATATAAATTATTTGATTTATAATTTAAAATGAGAAAATGTTAATTTTTCGTGTTTTGGCCTTTTTTTTTTAACTGTGCGTTTTGGCGGGTTTTTCCAAGTCACATAACCCAAGTTCTATTTTTTTTCTGTTTTCGTGTAGGTTTTTATCACTTAAATGTGTCAGACGATGTTTTTGGCTATTTTTGAAATTCAATATGGCAGAGATCGCTTAGTAAATTTGCACCCAAAATGGTGATATCAATTATGTTTGCACACAAAAAAAAATAATATGGCATTATTAATTTGCTTCAACCTGAGTTTTAGACAACGCTGGGAATATTTTATATTAAAAGTTTCAATAAATGTTTTCACTTTTAATTCAATGTCTTCATTTATATTATTTTCTTAAGGAAGTATAAGTTATTACTATATTTTTATTCAACTGCAATACAACATTTTTTTATTATCTTCTATACGTAATAAAGTTGGTAAACATAAAGTTACCAGGTTACAACTATATTTTGTAGCACATATATAATATCAACTATATTTTGTAGTTCTTTTTTTTTCACCAGTGTTTCTTGTCGATTTATTTAAAAATTTGTTGCGAAATACAAATACATGGCAGCATAAAATTATAATATAAAAAATAATTAATAACAAATAATTATATTATAAAAAATAATAACAATATATCCTACCAACATTCATAATTACTGTCCATTGTAGTTTTCACTTATAATAGTGATAAAATTCGCAAAGATTGCGTCAGTCATGTAGAATCCTAAAAGCAAATTCCTGTAGGTAGGATTCGAATAAAGTACTGCTGGTACCACACTGATGTTTCAGCTTGTGTTTAGCTCTCATTCACATATTTTCCACATTTTGTGTCATGAGGATCAACAAAGTTCTGGTGTACGATGACAGAGTGCATATATACACCATTACAGATTGTGCTTAAGTTGTATGTACACCATCCATCCGTAATGATGTGGCTCCCTGGCAAAATATATTCTTGTATTTTTACTTTGAGAGTCGCAGCTGATTTGTACCAAGAAACACTTTCATGAATTTCTCTCTATCCCACCAAAGAACTAATGACCTCGAATTGCTCCTCAGTGATATTTTCGATGAAAATATTTCGTAACAATTTCACACTAACAGCAATACTTTATTCCATCCCTATCTATAGGAATTTGCTTTGTTAATTTTATCTTTTCTATAAACGAAAACTACAATGGACAGTAATTCAATAAGAAACACTCTGATGAAAAAAATTTGAAACAAAATTTGAATTTTGTTGTGACCCGGTAACTTCTTGTTTACCATGAAATTAATATAGCATACATGAATTGTAACATTAGAACTTAGCTTTAGTTTTATATTTTACACTAGTTTGGAACATGTTGTGCCTTATAAATTCAACACAGCATTAAAAGACTTTGAGTATCTATTTATATAGTTCTGCTTATTTTAAATTCATTTGGCTTTAAACATAATTTTCTTTTCCTTCCTCTTGCTGTCCCAAATAATTTATAATTATCTTTATAATGTCTACAGTAAATGTTATAATTTAAACATATATAAAATATAGAACAAAACTTTATTATTTCGAACATCTTATTTTGTATATGTTTTACGTCCATTTCAGTGGGATATTTTGTTTCCAAAATGCCTACCAGATTTATACGTGATCTACAGAAAGTGGCATATATCATGTAGTTTGTAGAGGATCAAATGAATTTCATTTTCAATCCAATTCAGATTTTACTTTGACAATTTTTCAATTACAGTATTTTAGATGTCATTATTTCGGTCATGTTTCTTTTTTTTTTTTTTCTCTCTCTCTCTTCTTAATGCATCTCACTTGTTCGCCTATTTATACACTTTCACCAAAGATAATTATTGTACAAAATAACAAACCAATTAAATCATTATACATTTATAGAACAACTTATAATTATTAATTCTCTATTATAAGCATGAACGATAACTATTAAACTGTTCAAAATTATTTCAAATTGCAATAAAATATACTTATGAATTAATTATAAAGATTAATTTTTTAAAAAAAGTTCAAACCCCTTATATATTACATATAGAAGTGCAGGTATGAGAAAGCCTGTACTATAAAAAAATTCATTTCAAAAATATAGTGCTTTAAGGTCTGACCATCCCTCGTATATAGATATGTAAATGAATTATGTCCTGTACATGATTGGATCAGAGTGACTTGTGGTCAACATGGTTAAGATGAGAAGTTTGGCACTAAGGTGGGCTTTGAGTGTTCCATCATCAGATTTTCTATTAAATGGATGGCTGAAGAGTTGTGGGGTGGAGTGATTTGAAACCTGTCCATTAAAGTACGAAAATTAGCTATCTTAATATAAGTTAAGTATTGATTGTATATATGTGTGGATATGATAATCTGGACTATTTGATGAGTGATGGTTTAGCACAAAATACATATATTGGTGATTTTTTATCTTTTCAACATGTGTGTGATCAAGTGTATCAGTGAAAAGAGTTAGCATGCATAGTTGAGGGTCATATGAAAGTCTGAGTTCAAACACCCTATATATTACATATAGAAGTGCAGGTATGAAAAAGCATGTACTGTAGAAAAAAAATAATATTTCAAAAGACATCATCTTATTTTTTTGATTATTATTTAATAATAATAAGATATCAATATTTCTATAGTTTTAAATTAATAGTGACACAAATAAATTATTATTTTTGATTCTACTGAACATTAGTCCATCTGACAGACTGCATATAAAATCTCATACACAACCGATCAGAGGGATTACCATATCTTGAATAGTATTAGTCTTTATCTCTCTCAGGAGATTTACTGATAATACTATTTTTTTTAATAAAATTTGACAACTATGACCACACACCACTGACATAGTACACCTATTTAATAAAATAAAATGTGACAACGACATGTTAAAAATTAAAATACAAATAATATAAGACAAAGTTGAAGATATAGAAATAAAATCAAATGAATTTTAAAGATACTTAAACAAAAAAACAAAATGATGAAATGGTTGTGTATAACCAAAATAAAACTGTCTATTATAAAGCAAAAATCAAATCAGGATGTGCTCTCCAATCTGATATATGCATTAGATAAACAAATGCAACTGCCTGAATTATAATTTAAACTTTATATAAAAAAAATGTATCAATATATCTACTATGTTTATTGATGTGCAGTATTTCCAGAGAGTTAATTAGATAAAGAATACAGTTCAACATCATTTTTATTTAGCACTTAAAAGTAAGGAATGACACTACTCTCATACAACAGTTTACCTTTTACTTGAACTATCACAGAAGAGTAAACATCCAGATAAATATAAACCTCAATTCAAGATGAAATAAATGTTGTATGAATGTGATTTGTTGGTTTCAGAGATAAAGAATATGAAATAAAAATTATTTTATTCATGTTACTGCTGGCCTCATGGTATTCCATGTGTTAGTAAGCATGTTTTCAGTGTTGATAGAATAGGTGATAAATGTATTAGAAAAACATTTTTTAACAAATAATAAAAAAAAATAAAATTATATAAAACAAAAGGAATATCTTAAAATAAATTAATAAAACTAATTAAAATAGCTAATGTTCAAATCATGAAATAAATTATTAAAATTTTATATTTTGAAATATTAATAATATAATTGGTTTGTTAAAATAGTTTAAATTAAAGAGAAATTAATAAGCCATATAAAAATATTAAACGTTTGCCTAATTAAAGATTAAAAGAATGTATGAGTTATACTGAAAGACTCTCAGTTCCACATACTAGTATTAAAAGAGATATATTTTACATAATATATAAAAAAATATTAAAAAAATAAGACTATTGACAAAATATTCAAAACCAATAAATAATCAAGCAATTTATTAATTACAGTGTTCTAAAAATTCAATCAATTAGGTAATGATGTAATTAAAGTTACTAAGATGATACAGACGTAGAAATTAAACTTTTTTAAAGTGTTAAAAACAATATTAAAAATGGAAAAATTAGGGAACATAAGTATATATAATATTTTTTTTTGCCTAATTACTTTAGATTTTTACTTTACTCAACCTGCATTGAATAATCATGAAGATGTCCAAGTACACATGAGAAAAAAAATGCTATTTGCCTAAAATGTAATATGTATTCCTTGTTAGAAACCTATAATCAAAATTAAGAAAAAAAAACACTTAAACTTCATATTTCAAAGACAGGATATTGATAGATAGCATTATAGGAAATTAGGAAGAGAGGATCATTATTTAAACCCAGACAATTAAAGGATTTTTAAATCAAAAGTCTCAAAAGCAGCTTTAAATTATTCAATCATGGAAGAACATTTCCAAGTTTAAGCTGGAGACGACATAAACTCTAATTTGCGATTACCGACAACAAGTACCTTGCTTTTCATTTCATTCAAACACATACAACCACTCATTGTTAAGTGGGAAATTACATCAGAGAAAGGCAATTAAAGCATGCTTTTGTTGAATAACTATTAGCTACAAAGAAAAAATCCCCACAATAAAGTGTAGAGCAATGCAGATATAAACATTTTCTGTTTAAGTTTTAAAAATGTTTGTTTATTAGACTGCCTTCCTAAATACTTGTTTTATTTTATCAAATTATATTTTTTTATACATAAAGTCTTCATATTATTTAATTGAGGGATTAAAGGAAGTAAAAAAAATGTTTTATGAAATATGAGAAAAAATTGAAGCCGACACTTATTGTTATACAGCTATACATTAATTGAGATTTGTTTAAAACAACTAAATACAAAATTTGCTTCATAAATGCACACACATATAAACTAGTTAAAATAACGTGTCGCTGTATTAAAATAAAAAATGGTAATATAATTATTACTTAAGGGTAATTATTTATTTTGAAATATAATTGGATAATTTGTTTATAAACTGTCCCTCCATGTCATTATTTTTATTTAAATTTTATGTGTGTAGAACTTATATTGCAAATGCATTTGCTATACCAGTGTTGAATGGTTAAAGTTTACCATATATATGTGTTACCTTCACATTAAAGATAGCTCAATGTATGTGGAATCATGTAGAAAATCCCCCCTCCCCCTTTAGGCTATGAACTAAAATTTCTCTAAATGTTGAACAAACAGAAAAGAAAAGAATGAATCCATTTTCCATTTGGATGACAAATTAATTTCACTCTGATTTACCAACACTGTTATCAAAAGCATGCATATATATCAGTGCTCCAATAATAAGTGAATTCATTTTGATTCATTTTATTCATGATTTTTAACTCAAAATTTAGAGAGATTTTAATTTCAAGTGTGGGGGAAGGTGTTTTACTTCCTTTGCACATTTATTAATATGAGGGTGAATATATGCATGATTTTATTTAGGAAATTTTATATAGGAGTCATGAGAAACCAACTGACAGAATTAGATTAATATATTATTACATTTAAGTGAGTATTCAAATAAATTAATTTGAATATTATTAAATCAACTTCTAGGCATAAAATAGTCATTCTCTAGAAATATCTTTGAAAGGAATACTGATTAACACAAACCCATTTTAAATATGTGTGTGACTGTTATTTATCTAATGACATGTAGAAAAGTATTCTATTTGTGAGGGTGGATTATGCAATGGTTATATCCTGATATATTAAAACCTGGGAATTGGAGTCGATTTAAAACTATTTCAGTATTATAGTATGTAATTTCAAGATTAATAATAGAAATTAATCAAAATATATTTTAGACACTTTTCTCATATCTACTCCTGTATTCGCATGGCACATAAACTTGAAATCAAAGGATAGGGAAGAAATGGCTTACTAAACCACTTATTATCATTAAATTGTTATCAGTTATAAAAAAATTCTCTTAAATTCTTGTGATATATTACATAATATAAATATTATCAATTATAAAGAAACTTGGCTCAGTGCCATCTCATATTGCTGACCCACCTGATCACACACATGTTGAAAAGATAAATAATCACCAATATAAGTATTTCATGTTAAACCAGCAATCATCAGTTGGTCTAGATTACTATCCTCATATATATATATATATATATATATAGTACTCAGCTTTATACTTCATACTTTAATGGACAGACTTCAAACTACTCCCACTCACAACTCTTTAGCGTTCCATTTCATTGAAAATCTGATGATGGAACGTTCAAAGCCCTTGATAGTGCTAAGGTTGCCATCACATCAATATGAGATGGTACTGAGAGTGGTGTGTCGTGTGAAAGTCTGAGTTCGAACCCCACTTATATTACATATAAAAAACAGGTTTAAGCCTGTACAATGTAATAAAGAAACTTGTTGTAAATTATTATGATATATTTTGTAGGTTAAGCCTGTTTAATATAAAAGTTTATATATATATTGTGGCATCTTATTTATATGTAATAAGAAATGCTTTGCATATTAATTTCATGTTCAAGTTGATCAAGGGTTGGTCAAGATCAGAATTATTTGGCCAATTTTGTAAGTGGTGGTTAGGTATTGGTCATATTTATCAAATATTAAAGAAAATATTTTCAAATGATATTCCCTAATGTCATTGCAGGTGGCGCCAGAATCAATTAAAATACATTTTAACTATCATCATTATATAAGCTGACCAAAACAATATATATATATATTAAAATGCACTTTTTTCAACTAAGAATCAAATATAGATAGATAGATAGATAGATAGATAGATAGATAGATAGATAGATAGATAGATAGATAGATAGATAGATAGATAGATAGATAGATAGATAGATAGATAGATAGATAGATAGATAGATAGATAGATAGATAGATATACAGATATTAAGTACAATTCAACAAGGGAAAATGTCTTTTCTTTGACAAAAATAATTAATCACGGAAATATTTCAGAAATCAAACATTTTCTCAAACAAAAAAAAAATATTAAAATGGCGACTACCAAGCCATGTGACCAACAGTAAACTCTAGAAGAGCTACATCAAGGTTTCATAAGCTCCATGGTTGAACCCAGAAAAATCGTCAAAATGCACTTTTTCCAAGTGAGAATCGAATATATATATATATACATTAAGTCCAATTCAACAAATGAAAATAATTTTTGTTTGCCAAAAAAAAAAATAATTACCGAAATTTCTCAGTAAAACAAATATTTTCTCAATGATAATATGTAAGTAAAGTCATCACCAAGTCATGTTACCTGCAGTAAATCCTCCAAGAGCTAGTTCAAAGTTTCATAAGCTTTTGTGGCTAAATCCAGGAAAAAAACCCGCACTCTTTTCCAAGTAAAAATGAAATATGTATAAATATTAAGTACAACCCAACAAATTAAAATGATTTTTTTATTAAAAACAAACCCCATGGAATGGATAATCAGCCGAAACTGTCACCCACCAACCTACACAACCCACTTTAGCGAGAACATTTCACAACCAAAAATTACTATTCAGAATAGACTATAATAATTACCCAAACATGTTTTGTAAAAATTATTAACATCTGCATATATATTATCAAAACCTTCATAGGTATGTACCTGTTTGAAAACTTTGTAATCATTTGAATGAAACAGAATTGACCATTTGATTATCACCTATTGAAAATCATGTAGAAAAACATTCAATAATATAAATGATAAAACATTTCCGTGAGTAATTCACTGATTTTAAATAAAAAGGCTTCATTCTTTCATATTCATAACAAAGTGTTGCTGTTGGATGGATGTTGCTTTGTTATATGTATGTTATTATTTTTTGTTATTAGCTTTTTCAATTTATCTATTACAGAATAATGTTTTACAAAACACAAACAGCATCCAGACCCACACTATCTTAATTGAATGAAGATATACTCATTTTCTGAACTCTATCGTTCGAAACAAACACTGGACTCATCTCATTCAAGTGCCATCCCATTCTAATCCATTAATGGACCTTTGAATTAATTGGAGAGCTGTACTCATAGTAATAATTGTACCTTTTGTTTTTGATGTACTCATTTTTCTTGTTCTTTTTACTGATGTAATCACTTTTCTTAAATAGAAATAAAGTTTGTTTTCAAACATAATAACAGCAACAACAAAATAAAGTGTATCACATGGCTACACACAAAAATTGCAGGTGAGTAAAAAGTCTCCTAGTATTTTAAGATTAATTATCTACAAACGTGTTTTTTTTTATCTTTAAACATTTAAAAAATGTTCAGTTCATTGTTAACCTGAATGTTTTAAGAAATGTGTTTTTTTTTCTAAAAATATTAGTAAGCAATGGGGGAAAAATCAGCAAAAGCTATGGGTAATATAATAAATTTCTATAATGGTGGATAGCAACAATTCAAATGAATTTAATTGGTAACATTTTTAGAAGAAAATAGGCAAAAAAGAGTAGTAGGAAAAATAGTGAAAAAGTTAATGAGTCCCAAAAACAATAGAGTGAAGTAAAAAATAGTTTTAAAAAAAGATTACCTTGATGAAAAATTTACTCACTAAACTATAAAATGGTGAGTGTCCAGTCACTTGATCAGGGAGCTGGTCCTTCACAAAAAACAAGAAATACATGCACAACAATTGCCAAAATGTATCAAAATAAAATAAACCCAGGTAGAAATCCTAGATTTTGAAAGACTACATCGGATGATCTTAAAGATCTGGATCTGGTAAATCAGACTGCCCCCCACACTTAATGGACAAATGAAATGCTTGAACAGATTGGGTAGAAATTCAATAACGTAATACCTAGAACACTTTGCAACAATCAAAAGATTTTTTTACTGAGAAATCAATGGTTTTGGCAATTAAAGACAATCACTGCACTATCTACCATTCCCCAAAGCACTTTTAATTGAGTACTGGAGACAGTACCATGTATAAGTGACCATCCTATTAGCAGTTATGTAGCACTTGAGCTTTATGAAGCTACAAAAAATATCAATTTAAAAAATTACATTAAAACTCTTGCAAATTTTGCCATTGTACAAGTTGATGAAAGCAAATACAAGAATATCACTGGAGCACCAGAGAGTTAAAAACTGCCTACTTCAGACATAACTTGGATTTTTTCCAAAGAATGATGAAACCTTTTGGAAAAGTTATTTATTTTGAACAAATATACCTTAAAGAAAGAGCAGAATATATATTCACAAATAGTTTTAAATATTAGATCAAGTTACATAAAGAAATTGATCCAGAAAACATCCCAACACTCATTACATATCCCGAAGCCATGCTATGGTTATATATCCAAAGACTAAATCCATGTTTTGTCTGTAACAAAAGAGCCCACTTAGCAACACAATGCAAGGAATAAGTAAATTTAGTGGAATAACAAACCCTCACAAAGGTTAGTAGAAAAATCCAGGTAGAACACATGAATGCAAAAAACAGGAAACTATACATTCCCCCCCCCACACAAGGTAATAAAATTGACAATCAATACAAATAAAAATGAAACTATAGTCCATCCCCCAAGCACACCAATGGAATTGACAATTTAAACAAACATGAATAAGCAAGATGAAAACCCACAATCCCAGGCAAAAAACACTTAGTGATAAATTAATAGAAAATGAAACTGCTTACCTGCAAAAAGAAAGAAAAGGAATGGCAAAAGTAATCAAACAGAGCACACAATTATAAACAAAACAACAACTGATATAATTAAAAACACACCTCTGGAAAGCAAAAGAAAACCAAAATGAAAGAAAACTAGAGAAACAAAAAGTTGAAAAAAGGCAATTAAATACAATAAGTCAACTAATAGATGAAAATATAAAAATGGAGACACCCTCTCAATGTTCAAAAGAATTAGAAAACATCAGATATCATGACTTGATTAAACATATATTTACAGAACCAATGAACAGCACCAACCCTGCTTCAAACAAGGTAAACTTACAAAAGGAAGGAAATGAAATTCATACACCTTACTAGAATTGTGCATCCCACTCTACAACATTAAATAACATAAAAATAAAGATAGTGGCACATAATGTCAGGTTTAAACTCTACAACAAATAAAAAATAGATACAGTAAATGCAACCAAGTATATTGGATCTACTAGAGACAAAATATATCATGGATCCCAAATCAACCCAGCTACATATATGAGTAAACATGGTTTTTGTACATGCTCTAGAGACACTTCATCACCATCAAGTGTCACAGGTATATTTATCAGCCAAGAATGCCTCTTCACATCATTTAAAATAATTTTCATAGACTCCGATCTGCTGATAATTATGTTTAATCACAGAAGCTTTTCAATTAGCATTATATTTGCATACACCCCCACTTCTATTGTTATTAACAGAATAATTTTCATCATTAACTCACTATTATTGTCCAATCCCTATCACATATACTTGCTGGAGATTTCAATTTGAGCTATCAAAAGTTCATTACAAAATGGATAAATCAGCATGCAAAACGACTCTAATTTTAACTATATTCATGTATAGAATATTATTGTTAGCGAGATTCGATCATCTAGTAAATTAAACCTTTTATATAACATCAATCTTATTATTATTCAATAAATGAAACAATGACTTTGATATTTAGAAATATGTATAAGATTTATTAAGTTAACTTGATATATATATATATATATATATATATATATATATATATATATATATATATATATATATATATATATATATATATATATATATATATATATATATATATATAATTGATTACGTTATAGATCAAAATACAAATAAAATGGGTATTTATCCCCCTTAGACAACGTTAACCTCTCTTACAATACTATGAAGTGAGCATATTTATTCTGTAATAACAAATAATTTATAGCTTTGTTCCAATGTGGCTATTTATATGTCAATAATTAACACATTACATGGCATACCTAAGATTGTTAATAGCGCTGAATTACAAATATTTAAAGTTATTTAAATCCACCATTAATATTACAACAGCATTCAAACCAATACATCAGATTATTGAATTTGATGGCAATGGTAATTATATTTATTTAATAAAATATTATTTACATTTGCGAAATAAGAACATATGTGTGAAGCTAATTTAGGAAACAATAATTATAGCAAAAATAACATATATGAAAGTGTGAATGAAAATATAAAAATAACAATCCATTTAGCATAATCATAACAGTATGATTTAGGAGTATTGATAGGCTTTCATGAGATTGAAATATGGGCGAGTGGTATGTGCATGATGGCAATGAAAAGATCCATTTTAAGATCCAAGAAAGTGCTTTCATTTACACTAAAGAAGGTGGCTCTCTGTAAACGTTGGCAGGATCGGGTCATAAACAATGAAGAATGCACATTATTGAATTGCAATAGGCTGGACTTTTGCCAGAGTGAACCCTATGCAATATGTAGCACTGGAGAAGTCCCAAGGGGTTTACAAACCTTGTCCTTCAAATTGGGAGAAAAAATAAATGAAGCACACACACACACACACACACACACACACACACACATATATATATATATATATATATATGTGTGTGTAGTTATATATATACTCCTTTCTGCAGCCATATATATATAACTTAAGACCAGTATACATGTAACGCTTAAATTAATATAAATGTACTTAAAACTAAGAAATAAAGATTTATCGCCTATCTTTATTGATAAAAACCCAGCGTACCAGTATGATTTGATTTTACTACATGGATATGGAAGAATTGCACTTAATGCTAATATAATAGCTAATAGAACTAGAGGACCCCCTCTTTTGTATTACTTTAGATTACACACAAACTTCCCACAATGTATAACTAATACAAATCTTTGGTAAAGAATGCTTTAATAAATAAATACCTTATATATATAAAGTCGGTGGTGGTGAGTGATTTCAAGAAAATACTATTAATTTAATTCATATAAATATGTTTAACGTTTTCAGAAGTTGGCAATATTATTTAATTAATAAAAAAAATTTTTTTGCTTAATTTTTTAAAAATAATATTGTACAATAATTATCAGATTTTGATTTTATTTCACCAGACTTGCAGGCACCCACTATAATAAGAATAACAAATTTGTTTAAAAAAAAAACTAGATTAATCACCCTCTGAAAAGTAAGGGAGGATTTCTTTTATTAAAAGAGGTAGCGTAAGCATTTGCGATTCTGGGGGAAATTATCAACATATAATTTAGTATATGAAAATATAAAATATAATAATGAAAATAAAATATTGCCACATAGATGTGAAATTAAGAAATAATAATTATTCAGGAGAGGTTTATTGTAGAAGAGATTACTGCTAAGTTATATAAAGAGAACAAAGTACACTTGACTAAACAGGTAAGAATTTACAAATTAATTCATAATTAATATTAAATTTTACAAAAATAACGGCTTTACAAAATATTTAAATAAACAGATAGGTGAGAATTAAAAATTATTCAAGGTAAATTTAAGAGTCTAGCTGCACTTGAAATTGTTACCTCTGCACAAACTTGGTCTTTTGGTGATATTCAGATTTCCCTTGGAGAACTAGATCTAGTTTGATGAGCATAGTTATTCAGGCAGGTAGTAAGTTCATTATTCAACAAACAGGCATATAGTTACAGTTTATGAGTATTGTCAGACTGGGCACAGATTTCAGGGAATGCCATCTTGAACTGTGAGAAAGGTGAAGTGGATTTACTCACAACACATAGGAATTAAACGAACATGTATTTATTTGGCAACTGCTATCCTTGTCTGTTTGAGTTTCTCTTTCTGTCAAAAATTAATTCATTTTATGTTGTCCCTTGGTATTTGTGGAATACTTTCTTGATTGGTCATTGCTAACCATTTTCTCCAATCTAATTTCCAAAAGAATTTTTACATAAGTTTTATCCATTGTGCTAGAAGATGTCATTGTTAGATAATGATTCAAATCAAAATTAATTTGATAACAAATGTTTATGACAAAAGTAAATCAATTAGGTTTAGTTTATAATTTTGATTCTAGAGAAACTTTTAATTAAATTTATTTTATAAGATTAAACAAGATTAAGTTTCTCATCTTTAATTAATTTTGACTAATTACAATCACATCTTCCATTTTGGATTTAAAAAGAAAAGTAGAGTTTAATAGCAAAAATATTTTAAAAGACAAAATTTTATAGAATGACATATAACAAACTTTTTCTAGTAATTATTTGCTCAGTACATTTGTCTCTACAATATTTATATATCTGAGCTGCTATCAATAAATAATTACTATAACTTTTATAAATAAAAAATACAGAAAATATAATATATTTTGATATTGTAAGTTTGTTGCAATTAATCCTCTGTCACCTACTGCACATACATATTCTCTTTTTAAATACTATATTATATTTATTTTATTTTGTGTGTGTATTTAAATTCAGACATTTATGTATATATCTTTGTTAAGAAATATTTTACTTAATTATAAGAAAAGGAACAAAAGAATATGTTAGTGAGTGGAATATATACACAAGAAAATAGGTTTGAATTTGGCTTGGTAGCCGAAGATTTGAGATGGGCTGTGGAGTGCAATCTGAATCTCAGTTTCCACTTCATGTTCCCATAATTACAATTGATAAACAAAAACATGTAAAAAAAAAATCTTACTTTATGTTTCAGTGACAAAAGAACAACCATTTTTAAAGTAATGATGTATATCTAAAAAAATATTTTTTAGCTGGCTGCGTACTAGCTGATTCTTAATTTATCTTTATGTTAGAATTATCTATTCCATTACGAACCCTTATATTTTTATTATTTCTGCCAAACTACACACACACACACACACACACACACACATATATACATATATATATATATATATATATATATATATATATATATATATATATATATGAGTATATATATATATATATATATATATATATGATATATGACTCATTTCACATACATACATATTATTTAATTTTAAAAAAATTCTTATATTTATATATATATATATATATATATAGAGAGAGAGAGAGAGAGAGAGATTTATGTGTACACATATTATATGTGTAATATATAGTTGATAAATTAATAAGTGGTGAATGAATATAATGTTGTAAGAAATGATATTTTAATATGTTATTTTTCTTACTAAATAACTAATATATCAGTTATTTAGTTTTTTTTCTGTAAAATAAAACATTAAGAAAGAAAGTGTGAAAAAGGCGATCAGATTAGTAGATTAGGAGATAAAAAGAAATGTGGACGTGCAAAAGAGTGTGAAAGAATAAGAATGTCTGTATAAACACAAAAAACACTTTTACACCTATTTGTAATGACTATAGATTGCCAGATTTATTGTTTGTTATCTGCATCTAAGATTATTTTTATAAAGGGGGTGCTTTTATGTAATAAAATGTGATTATTAATTTTCTTGTAAAATCGTGATAGAACATCAACTTGTCAAACTCTGAATTTTTTTTTTTTGATCTTTTATCTCAAGATAAAGATTTCCAGGTGTCTTTTTTTTCTTTGACCAAAATTCACAATAAAAACGAATGAAACAATATTTAGAGATCAGTCAGTTTTCCTTATTATTAAACAGAGATGTAGTGAGCAAGCAGTTTTTTTTTAAATGTTGGAAAAAGGAGTGTGAGCGATTTGATTTTTTTTTCACTCTTTAAAAGATGAGGAAGAAAAACATGACTTGTTTTAAAGTCAGTATAGATGAAGATGTGCGTATATATAAGTAATTCCCAGCAAGATTAAGGAAGAAAAAATGGAACAAAATTGAATTTATTTGAAGAAGTTATTAACAATTCTATGATATGATATTAATATATTTTGCTGTGTATGATATAATGAATTTGCATTGCTAAAACGATTTTTTATGCTTCCTGGATTAATACAGAATGGGTTAAATCACTGATCTACTATGGAACTATATACCGGTCCACAGTAACCAAAAGAATAGACAAATTTAAAACCAGCCAAAAATGTCATCTCATTAACATCTTTGACAAGAGCCAAGAAGAATGGGAAGATGAATAAAAACCATATATATATATAGCCAGGTTTGAAGCTATGAACCAAATTTTTGTTAAAGTTTTCCTCAGTCATCTAAAGTGTCTACAACAATTTTTTTTTTTTTTAAATGGGAGAGACAAGCCAGTCAACGAATTCAGCGTTATCAAAAGTATCAACAATAAATAATTTTAAAATTGAAGAAATAAGCAAGTAAATCAATTCATGTTTATCTTAAAAGAATCTGCAAGAACTTTTCTTTTTTCTTTATGGAGCAAAGACAAGCAGTCTGAAAATTCAAACTCAGGACATTTATAAGAAGTGAAAGTAATCGAGTAACTATGAACTTTCCTTAACAGATCTTTTATTATTGCTTATTAAAAGTAAACCTCAATTTATTGGTCAAAGCATTATTTTTTTTCTTTGATATAGAAACATTAGGAGCTTGTTTATCGATAGTCATTCTCAATATCACATAACATAACACAAACACAGTTTAAACCTTTAAACTTAAAATTTCATTATTTTTTATATTTTTTTTTTTTATATTATATATTGTAATATTGAAATGTTTTTTTTTTATTGTTCTTCATTTGTTATGATAATGAGCAACCTATAAATATATGCATTTATAATGGTTTTTTTTTTTTATATTGTTGCATATTAAAATTGTTATAATGTATTTTATTTTCTTTTGATAAAAGGTTGCAAGAATATTTTTATATATGTAATTTATGTATTAATCTCTAATATAGGGGTATACATTTTAGACATATATGTTAACATTACCAAATGTGTGCATGTGTAACTGCTTACACAAACACGTCAAAATAATAGGTTATACATAATGAGTTTAAATATGAGAGATTATAAAGCAAAGGCTTACATATGAATGGAAGTGAAATAAAATATGAGGTACATATAAAATTTATTTTTATGATATAATAAGTTAGCAAAGTCTTAGGTATGCATTCCATGAAATATATTTTTTTAAATGTCATTTTAAGCCAGCTTATTTTAAAATTATCCAAAATGATGAACTTGTATATAAAATTTTGTGTTAGTTTTGTATTGAATTAATGTAATATTAAGCCATTTATCTACTTAGTAAATTTGATTTTAAAGAAGGAAAGAAGAATAGTATTAATAAATATAATTATATATTTTAGTTGGTTTCCGAGTTCTTATTAAAAAATATTGTTGTATTTTCTTGTCTTAATTCTATCATTTTAATTCATCATCATCACTCGCAGATATTAAGAATCATCATTCATAAATATTGAGCAATAACTTGCAAATATTAAGCGCTCGCAAAATGTTAAGTAAAGTAGAATGTTGATTTACTTTTAAGTATTTAGGGAATAAGCTTGATAATAACCAAGTTTTAATAATTATAGTTCAACAATAGAAAGCTAAAAAAAATTGTGTTGCCCATGAGTTTTAATCATACTCATCAAAGATGGATATCATGTTATTGATTTGAAACACCGTTTAAACATAGTACTGTACATGAGTTATGATTGCCATCATTGATTAAATAAAGTATAATCATTAAATCTAATGTTTGACATAATTAATATATTTAGTAAATAAGGATTTATAGAAAGTTGAATATCATGGATAGAGAATTGTGATGATCAGTCATCATCACTAATATTATTAAATCCTAGTTTTAAAATATAAAAGTATTTAGTAAATAACCATAAACTTCTAAATGCTAGTGAATGTAATATTTAAACCGCATTTTGACAAGGGATGATTTTACAAAGTGCTTATGAGTTTATAAAGATAAATTTATTGTTGTGAGTTCATTATAAAGCTATGGCTGGTATCACCATCACTATTATTATCATTATTATTATGATATCATTATTATCATCATCATTATTACCTTTATATTGTGATAAATAATCTAGTTAAATGGCCATCAATATCACTAATGGTCTTCAAGATGCTTGTTTAGAAGCCATTAATAAGATTATACTTGTCTGTTCATCAATATACATAAAATGAGCTAGCAATGTCTATAAGAGTCTTGATGTATATATTTTTTTTTGTGATATGGTGATGTTATGATTTTATTGACATGAGTAAAATATAAGAGTGTTATTTTTTCATTAGTCATCCAAGTCATGTGTGATAAAAATGTACCGAATGAGTTTGAACTCAGTACACTCTAAACAGATATTTATCTAGATTTAAAACAATCTAGTGGCGCACGTGGGAAAACACATGTACTTAGCTAAAATGAATAAAGAGTGATTTAATCCCTTTCCAACTTCATCATATTAACTTTATATGATAATTTTATAGGTTGTCATGAGTAGCACCAGTGTGTGTGCATATGACCATGAATGGTCTTATATAGTTGGAAAGAAGAATAGGAAGGATTCTTTGTTAAAAGAACCTAGTATTGGAGATAAGTGAAATACACTCCAGGGATCTCACCGTTGGTAATTTTATTCAGTTGCTATATTTAATATTATTTTATTTGATGACAATGGCCAATATGTTTTATTGTTCAAATGACTTCCCCAATATCTAAATATTTTAAATCTTTAATGATGACAGTTTTAATTGTCATTTTATTATTTTATATGTTGAGAAATGAGATAATTTATTTATTTCATTATAAGCGTGACAGAATTAATGTTTAGGATAGTTGCAAACAGGCTATAATGTTATATTTAGTTATTGAATTATAGCAACTATCATTTTATCATTCATCAATAAATAAAATTATAATCGGTTATACAATAACAGTATTTATCAATTCTTTTGTCAGTTCATCTTTATTTATTCATACTGTTACAAATGACAGATTATAAATAGGCGCAGATTATAGGCATATATTATAATAATTAATAATTGCTTCTAATTCTAATTTAATTACAATATATATATATATATATATATTGTAACAATATATATATATATATATATATATATGATCTGTAATTTTTGATTATCGCCATTTTACTGTGTATTTTTTTTCTTTCTGATGAAAACCAGTCCTCTGGTTGAAATATTATATTATTTGTTGGATTTATAAGTCTTTATTTTTTTGTTTATATATATATATATATATATATATATATATATATATATATATATATATATATATATATATATATATATATATATATATATATATATATATATATAAACTTTTCTGTACAATTGAGGTCCAAATTCTTAGTTGATTGACTTATTCATTTGTTTGTATATGTATGTCATAGTTTTGTCCTACCTGTGGCTTCTCTCTTGGCTTGGAGTTTCAAATGGCTTTTTATTGAGGGTTTGTCACCCTGCCAGAGGTTAGGTTGATCATGATAGGTTGCTTGGTATTTAGCTGGCTCACATTTTCGTATTCTTTCATGAAGTTCTTTGCGGATGGATGTGTAGTCAATGGTAATGAGGAATTGTGTCATTTCCTCAATTCTTCTTATTTGGCAACCAACCATCATTTGTTGTATGTATGGTGGCATATTTTGTTGTATTACCTGGATAATTTGGGTCTCTGTAAATGGGAATACCATCAGAGACAGGAGACACACCACTTGCCTAAAAAAACCTGTGTGTGTGCTTCCTTGTTAGCCAATCCATACCTTTATTTTAAAACCGAATGATAAATGCTGTCCTGGTGCTACTCACTCCAGAAGGTCCTTAACAGAGCAGCTGCATATTGTTCAAAAACTGGCAGCTTGTTTTTATGGATTTCTCACCATGATTTTGCATACCCATTGAGATAGTGAATCGCAAGGGCTACTTGATCTGGTGCTGAGATCTGTTGGAATCGAAACAATTCTTAAAGTCTCTCAATATGTGTTTAAGGATTTTTTCCAGCATCCCCTTTGTATGATTTCACTTGGATGAACTTTGTAATGTAGGCTTGCATATTCGAGATCTGTCTTATGGGCATAATGACATTTGATTTCATATCAACTTGTTCATGTACTGATTGTACTTCATCTGGTATGATGTCAACCAATTCTTCCTTTCTTGTTCCTTTAATCATGGTTTGGCCTAATGTGTCAGGTTTGAACTCTAAAGTTTTGACTGTGCTGCTTTTTAGTTTATCAATTTCATCTCTAAGTTCCCCTAGCTGGTCCTGAAACTCTGTCTGCATTTCCTGCACCTTGACAATGATCCTTTCTTGTTCTTCACGACACTTCAGTTCATCCCCCAAACAATCATTTATTTGACTTATGGTTATGTGGTGGGCAGCTTCTTGCTTGTCTATCACACTTCATGTCATCATTAATTCTCCAGTCATTTTGGATACTATAGTTTTAGTTTCTTCTTTATGATCGTCCAAGAGCCCTTAAAATTCAGTGTGATCCTTTTCATAGCCTTTCCTGCAGTCTGCTCGCACCTCATCTATTTGTTTTAATATATTATTGTTCATTTCACTACACAATGTTGACATCCACTCTTTCATCTCCTTATTCTTAGCTTTGAATGTTTTTCCATGTTGGGACCAATAATATTTCTAGGTTTAGGTTCTGTTTTGGTGTTAACGCTTTCCACAGGTTCCATGGTTACAACCTCCTGAGATTCTTGCCCTTCATCAGTTTTCTTGTCGCTTTCCTCTTCCATCTTTCGATCATCATCATAGATTACTGTTCCTGACCTTAACACCTTCCCCTGATATATCTTCTCTTAGTCTTTATTACTATTCTCCATTCTGCTACGATTCAAATATATATATATATATATATATATATATATATATATATATATATATATATATATATATATATATATATATATATATATATATATATATATATATATATATATAATCAAAACTACCCCAAATCTAAAATTAAACCAGACCAGCATAAAATAATATTAAAACACAACCTAAGGTTTCACTGCTACAAGCAGACTTCTCAAGTGTAAAGAATTACAAAAAACCACATATTATATATACTATTAAAAACTACCCACAAATCCATTCACTTCCCATCCACCCTTAATATTAAAAGAACTCTTAAATAAGTTAATTGCTTCAGAATAATAAATTTTCAATAATAAAGACTCTTTAATTCTTCTTTTGATTTCATTTCTCTCAAAGAAGACGACAACCTTAGCTTCATCAAAATCAATAGTGTGGCCTGTATCTTTTTCATGGACATAAAAAAAACAAAAATAATATTTTTTTTTTTTTCTTTTATTATTATTTTTTTTTTTTTTTTATATAAAAACACTATTCTCTCTTATATACACCTCTCAAAAAAAAAAAAAAAAAAAAAAACACCCCCACCAGAAAAATCCTCTTTCAAAAAAAACTTTTTTTTTATTTTTTAAAAAATTTTAAAAAAAACCCCCCCTTCCCAACCAATTTTCTTATTTCCAAACAATTTACTATTTCTACACACAATTTTATAAGAAGACAATTTAAATGGCAAAGAAATAAAATCATATTTTTCTTTAACCTTTACATCCTTACAAATATTACTATTAAATAAAATACTTTTAACAAATTTATCAGAGTATCCAACACTCAAATAATCTTTATAAAATTGATATTTCTGAAACAAAGCAACCCCACTAGACTTATTTAATTTAATGTTCCTATGACAATAATTCCTTAAAGCAGCTACTTTATGAGATACAGACTGATAAATATCAGGTTTAATTATAGATCTTAATTCTTTACTTTTAACTAAATGACTGCACAATAAACAATTAGTTTCTATATTTCTAATCACCAAAAGATCTAAAAATTTTAACTTACCAAAATCTAACCCCCCTCCTTCTAACACAAATTTTATAGAAGGATCAAAACAATTAAACTCATTTACAAATTCCTTCAATTTATCATTCTCAACTACAAATAAACAATCATCAACATATCTGACAAATAATTTTACATATAAACAATTCTTTTTAATAATAATTTCCTCTTTCATAAAACTAATATAAACTCAACATACTAAAGGAGAAATAATATAACCTATTATCCACCCTTCCTTAATCTTATAAAAATTGCCTCTATAAGTAAAATACATAGAATCTTCCAATAATAAAAGCAAATCTTTAATTACCTTAATTTTATTTCTTGATAAAGGAGAAAGGCGACAGTTGTAATGATCTGGAGAAAGCGACATAACGTAAACTGCACTACAGCGCACCATCTAGGCATTTGAACCTAGAAAAATTTATAAAGTAGGCAGATACGTAAGTCAAAAAAAATTTTTTTTTTTAATTTTGATTCCGGTCATTAGCCCATGTCACTAGCTCAGTGGAATAGCAGAGATTTAATAATATAGTATAAGAATATATATATAAGAGGAATAAAATAAGCCACTGCCAGTAATTAACATTCAAACATTTATTTACGCATATATATATATATATATATATATATATATGCGTAAATAAATGTATGTATATATATATATATATATATATATATATATATATAAGATTTAAAATTGTTTTGGTATCAGTTTACATTTTAACTTTTAACATTATTTTTAACTTTACTTTAATTTACATTTAATTACTATTATATTATAATTTTACATTTTAATTAAGTTCGCACATATAAATTTATGAAAGTTTGTTTATAATGTTGAATATACATCGGTTACATAGATTTCACGGTCAAAAACATTTCAAAAGTAACATAAACGATCAAAATACAAAATTATTGATTACTGACAATTGTGGAGGGAAATTTATACATAACCCAATAGTATTCACCATAAGATACTTGCATTGTCACCAATAACTTAAAAGACATCCGAATAAATACATTTCAGATACTCACCATAAGGTATCATTATTTATCGAATGTCTATATATTTTGATCAAATATGAAAACCCAAAACATACTTAACCAATAACCAATCCATGCAAGCGTCTATAAACAACTTAAATTTAATGCATTTTTATTTAGGGTCAAGTATGAATAGACCACATAGATTTGCATTTGAAAATAAAATATTCTATCCCTATTTAACCTTAGGCTAAAATTCACAGTCAAACTGGCATCAATTCATCTGATACATCGATGTATTCAATGTAATACGGAATATGGCAGCACCAAAAAGATTAAGAGAAGATATTGACTTTCCTTAGATTGGAATATTACTTCTATCCAATGAGAAGAACAATTAAAAAAACTCCATAGAAAGGAACTGCGCTCTGCATCTTATAATTCCTTCCCTAGGCAAAACGGGAGAGTGCGGTGTATGAAGTGATTCTGCCAGTAGCGAATCTCTGACTACATCTACTAACTACATCAATATATCCAATCCATTGACCCAATCTAACAACGACACAAATAACCTAAGATTACCCTCCCCTAATATAACTTTAAAAATCTATACAGCCATTCACGCCTGACTTAAGTTTAACATTTATATAATTAATTTAACGAAAAACAAAAAAAAATCATGATAAAAACTTAAAGAATAAAAAATAAATAAATGGAAATGATTTTACATAAATAAGAAAAAAAATACATCAAATAACACTATTAATAAAGAATTTAGTTTGGTCAGATAGGATCATATTGCAATCATTTAAATATAGAAAATTTTAATTTAATGTTCATTATTTATAAAGTTCTTACGGTTTAAAACAGTTCATCTTTATCCGTTGCTTGCCATTAACATGAATTCCCATGCCGTCCTCAAAAGATTGGTATCCATTTAGCCATTGTTTTATTTATTCATTCGGAGGTTTTTTAGTTCAGTTGGTCCTCAATGTAGGAAACGATCATTCATTTCTCTTTTCTTTAACAGCTGAAAGAATTGACAGTGTGTCTGTCAATCGCCTCACCTCCAACTCCGTACTAATACATATAGTCACATTGTAATAATCAATTACCAATCACTAATTAATAATTTCCAAATTTTCCTTTTATACGTATTCGAAGGATTGACTTGGCATTATGTCATCGATGTGATGATCCTTTCGCTGAGGTCCGATTTCCTGATGGATTTCTTTCATTGGCTATTTGTTTCCACTGTTTTCCTATCTGACCAATGTTTTTACATTTAAATGCCCAAGGCTGGTTTACATTTAACTAATTAACAATCATTTCCATTTCTGATTAATTTCTGTGTTTTTCAAGATTAAAGATATATTTTTATCTCTAAATCTTTTTAAGTTTTTGTTTTTAAAATATCTTTTCTATTTTTAATACAGTTTTATTTTAATAATTTTTTTTATCTGTGCGATTTAATATATATATATATATGAGTTTAAGATGATATTTAATTTCAATTTTTAATTCTTAAAGAAAATTTTTAAATGCGAACTTTTTAATTTACTTTCACGTTTAATAAAAAAAAAAAAAAACAATGTAATGAACATCTGTGCTCGTTACATATCAGTAAAGTTGCTTAAAAAATGATCAAAAAAAAATTACTTAGGGTTAGTAATTACGGTACACGATTGACGAAGACATTTACAAAACATCCGGTTTATAATTTTACAAAAAGACTATATACAAAAAAAACAAAAAAGAAAAAAATGTTGACTAGCGCTTTCCCAAGGACCATTTACGTTCACACCCCTCCCCACAAGAGGTCTATTTTATTTTATACATTTTATTTTTACACACAGCATGACAAGCAAGTTATTTTATAAATTATTTATTTAAGAAGGTTGCATTGAAGTAAATATATTTTGAAAGATAATGGATTTATACGTGTATATTTGCTGCACAATTATAAATACCACCAACTTATTTATGACTGATTAAAATGCTTAAATAGGATTACACTGAAATAAATTCCCAATGGTACTCATTGTAAGGTACCACATTTCGATCATAAACTTACATGGCTGTGCGCGCCTATACATGTTAAAGCATAATATATATCAACAACAAAAAAAAAACATATTTATTGCAACCTTTGCCTTTTTTTTTTGTAACAAAAAATTAGTTTAATTTTTTTTTTTTTTTACACTTTCTTGTGTTTAATATATATGCACAATTTCTTCTGGCAGAGCTTTTATAAGATTTAAAGTATACGACTTATGTAAACAGATAAAATATTTCATTTTGACAAAATTTGCTCAGGGTATTTGTGGTTTATTAAAGATCGGCCCGAGTTGGTTCGCCAGTTGTAACGATCCGGAGAATGCGACTTATGTAATCTGCACTACGGGCGCCATCTAGGCATTTGAACCTAGAAAAATTTATAACGTAGGCAGATACGTAAGTCAAAAAAAAATTTTTTTTTTATATTTTGCATTCGGTCATTAGCCCACGTCACTAGCTCAGTGGAATAGCAGACATTAAGAAGAGTTATTTATCAAAAAATAAAATTAAGGTAATTAAAGATTTGCTTTTATTATTGGGAGATTCTATGTATTTTACTTATAGAGATAATTTTTATAAGATTAAGGAAGAGTGAATAATAGGTTATATTATTTCTTTTTTAGTATGTTCAGTTTATATTAGTTTTATGGAAGAGGAAATTATTATTAAAAAGAATTGTTTATATGTAAAATTATTTGTCAGATATGTTGATGATTGTTTATTTGTAGTTGAGAATGATAAATTGAAGGAATTTGTAAATGAGTTTAATTGTTTTGATCCTTCTATAAAATTTGTGTTAGAAGGAGGGGGGTTAGATTTTGGTAAGTTAAAATTTTTAGATCTTTTGGTGATTAGAAATATAGAAACTAATTGTTTATTGTGCAGTCATTTAGTTAAAAGTAAAGAATTAATATCTATAATTAAACCTGATAGCTATCAGTCTGTATCTCTAAAGTAGCTGCTTTAAGGAATTATTGTCATAGGAACATTAAATTAAATAATTCTAGTGGGGTTGCTTTGTTTCAGAAATATCAATTTTATAAAGATTATTTGAGTGTTGGATACTCTGATAAATTTGTTAAAAGTATTTTATTTAATAGTAATATTTGTAAGGATGTAAAGGTTAAAGAAAAATATGATTTTATTTCTTTGCCATTTAAATTGTCTTCTTATAAAATTGTGCATAGAAATAGTAAATTGTTTGGAAATAAGAAAATTGCTTGGAAAAGGGGTGTTACATTGAATAATTTATTAAATAATACAAAAGAAGTTTTTGATAGAAATACTATTCCTAGTGTGGTATATTTTATTTCTTGTTTATTTTGTAAGAAGGTTTACATAGGTCAGAGTAGTTTGAGTTTAAATGAAAGAATAAAGGTTCATAAAAGTAGAGTTAAAAATAGATATCTTAGTTCTGCTTTGTATGTCCATGAAAAAGATACAGGCCACACTATTGATTTTGATGAAGCTAAGGTTGTCTTCTTTGAGAGAAATAAAATCAAAAGAAGAATTAAAGAGTCTTTATTATTGAAACTTTATTATTCTGAAGCAATTAACTTATTTAAGAGTTCTTTTAATAGTAAGTGTGAATGGGAAGTGAATGGATTTGTGGATAGTTTTTAATAGTATATATAATGTGTGGCTTTTTGTAGTTCTTTACACTTGAGAAGTCTGCTTGTAGCAGTGAAACCTTAGGTTGTGTTTTAATATTATTTTTATGCTGGTCTGGTTTAATTTTAGATTTGGGGTAGTTTTGATTTTATATTGACTAATTTAGCTTTATGCTTGTAATGTTTATATATATATATATATATATATATATATATATATATATAATTATTATTATTATTATTATTATTATTATTATTATTATTATTATTATTATTATTATTATTATTATTTTATTGTTATTAAAGACACACAAAAATGCTCAATTATGGTTTCCTGTTTGTTTTTATTTATTTATGGTGTGATACACCTCTCCGCCATTCTCATCAGTCTCCCCCTCATTCTGCTCCCCCATACCTGTACCCAATCTATACCTAATTTCTTATTACTACCCTGCCTGACTTTTAATTTTGCATTTCTAAACTTTAGTTCAAAATTATATATATATATAGATATTGTAACGATATATAAATATGTCGTTACATTAATTTAAAATAAAAACTTAAAAGTTCGCAAATAAAATTAAAAAACTAAACAATAAAATTGAAATGTTTGTTAAACGTATATACATTCACACAGATGCCAAACTTTAAAAATATTTTTTTTTAAAAAAAAAACAAACAAATCAGTATTTGAATGTACTTTTTTATAAAAAAAAAAGTACAAGATTTAAAAATAAAAACAGGTATTAATAAATTATTGTAATCTGTAAATGGAAATGATTGTTTATAAATTGTTTGAAAAGCAAGCTAGCCTTGTGCTCTGGTATAATTAAAATGATCTGATGAAAGATAGATGAGAAAATAAATGGAAATTAGCTTGACCAATGGAAGCACTAAGCCTTGGCTCAGACCCTAACGAAAGTGATGGATTAGTGACGTTTTGTTGATTGAAATCATGTGGATATTATAAAAAGGGAAATACAGTTTTTTCTGACAGTTCCAGTGTTGTGTGTTTGAGGGATGCGGTAGGATGCACATACCACACTCTCTATTTAAAAAAGAAAAATGAAAAGACTGTGATACCTTGAACCAGCTATTGCCATCTCCAGAACATTATCTTCCAATGGAGGCATCACAGGAATTAAAAGCAGAAACCTGGACTTTTCTACTGTGATGTATGAACTTTACATATTAACAACAACAAAAAAGTAATTAAGAACTTTTGTCAATGTTTTTTTAAAGATTCAGCTAATTTAAATTTTAAAATGAACTCTTATTTGATTTTCAAATTAATAATTGATTGTTTAAATTTATATAGTTAAGTTTTGCTAAAATCATTTCTATTTATTATTATTATTTGTAGTAATACTTATTGTAGAAATTATTAAATGCATTACATTTAAGTTGGGTATAGACGTTGCAGAGATTCGTTAGCATTTGATTATGTTGTAGTTTTCACAGTCGATTAGAATATATAAGTCAACGATGTCATAGGGTGTCTTATGATGAACACCAAAGGGTCTCCTGAATTCCCTCAGCAATTGACGTTATCGATTGACTTTGTATTTTGATCGGTTGTGTTTAATTTGGAATGTTTTTGACCGTGGAATCTGTGCAGCCGATCTATACTCGACACTATAAAACAAATTGTATAAAAATAATCTGTGCGAACGTATTTAGATGTTAAATTTAAGTCGGGCATGAATGGCTATATAGTTTTGTAAAGTTATATTAAGGGAGGGTAATCTTAGGTTATTCATTTCTTAGTTGAATTGGTTCAATGGATTGGATATATTTGTGTAATTGTAGATGTAGTATGAGATCCGCTATGGGCAGGATTATATACATACACCACACACCTTCTCTTTGTCTATGGATGGGTATGTAAACGGCAAAGGACTGCAGTCCATTTCTATCGAGTTTTATGTTTATTGTTCTACTCGCCAACAGATGTGACATTCCTGTTGGTGGAGAGACAATGTCTTCTCTAATTTTACTTACTGATCAGATGTACATTCCTGACAGTATAATATTTTGTGTTGTCGTATTTTCATGCTACATTGAATATATAAATGTGTCAGATGGATTGGCGCCGGTTTGATTGCGAAATTTGTTGCCTAAGATCAAATCAGGGAAGAATTTTTACTTTTCAAATGCAGAGCTATGTAGTCTATTCATACTCGACTCCCTAAATAAATATTAAACTCATAGTTGTAATTTACTTAAATGTAAAACTAAAGATTAATAGAAAAATCTAAAATGTTAAACTTATTCCTCAAATTAGAATGATTTTATATGTGCGTAAATAAATATTTTTATGTGTTAATTTCTGGCAGTGGCTTTTATTTAATTATATTTAAGATATAAATTAAGATATAGATTTTTATCTCTGCATCTCCACTGAGCTAGTGACAAGGGCTAACGATCTGAATATTTAAATAAAGTAGAATCTTAACAGTGCATATCTTCCTACTCTATACATTTTTCTAGGTTTAAAGGCCTAGATGGTGCCCCGTAGTGTGGATATAATAGTTTGTGGTTAGATTCAATCTTCGATTTCATTTCGATCGTTATAATATATATATATTCAAGTATATTATTATCGAATTTTTCTTGTCCTTCTGCAGCCTTTTGCTCAGTCTTTATGTTTAGGTGTTCTCTTGCACCTGAAATATACTTAATATTTTATTAATTCATATATTGTGTGATCCAATAAATAATGCTCTCTATATAACTTGTTAACTCTTTGGAATCATTGTTTCTAGTGCTTTTTTACATTTTATTCAATCTACCACCTAATGAAAAAATTTATAATGGTAATACTACTGGGCGCCACTCAAGAGGAGTAGATTGTTACAACACTATTTTACTAGATGATCTGGTTTTAATTAATTATACATTTTTATAAACACATTTTTATTTATGATGTCTATACAGGAGTTCAGATGCATTACATAATAAAATATTTAAAAAAATAGTCTTATTTATTTTGAGTACATATTTATAGATATATATGGGTGTGAAAGTATTTAAAAACTGCCACTACTTTTCTGTCACAACACAAGAAAGTGATACATATATGTTTAAAATGATATTTATGGAAGAAAACATAGTGTTTATGGAAAAAAATTACATATATGCTCGACATTATTGGGAAAAATTTATACATATATAGATTAATAATGACTTGTACAGAGTGTGTATAATATTTAAAAATATAATCTGAACTGGGTGTACAATACAAGAAAAAAATTTACAAATATATTTTTATTATTTTGAAAAAAAAAACATTATATATATATATATATATATTGAAACCTATTACTTATTATTTTGAAAAAAAAAAACATTATATATATATATATATATATTGAAACCTATTACTCAAGGTTCTGCAGGGTGTAAAATAATTAATAGTCCCATGACTAGGTGTCCATACCAGAAGGGGGGAAACTGGTACCAGTCGGTTTTGTCTGTTAATATAACAATATCTAGTATCTAGGCAAAAGTAACTTGAGTACAATCATGCTCAAGATACATAATTCAGGAACACTCATGAACTCTGCCTTATTTGCCTATTTTCCAGATTTACCAACTTATGAGCAACAATTCCAATGATACTGATCTAATTTATTTCTCACTGCCGGCATCACAAAGCAGTGACACAAAAATACCCTAATTTGAACTTTATTCATGTATAGAATATTATTGTTAGTGAGATTCGATCATCTAGTAAATTAAATCTTTTATATAACATCAATCTTATTACTATTCAATAAATGAAAAAAAAAATAGTGCTGAATTACAGATATTTAAAGTTATTTAAATCCACCATTAATATTACAACAGCATTCAAATGAATACATCCGATTATTGAATTTGATGGCCATGGTAACTATATTTAATTAATAAAATAATATTTGCACGTGTGAAATTAGAACGTATGTGGGAAGCTACTTTAGGAAACAATAATTATGGAAAAAATAGCATATATGAAAGTATGAATGAAAATATAAAAATTACAATCCATTTAGCATAATCATAACAGTACAATTTAGGAGTATTGATAGGTTTTAATGAGAGTGAAATATGGGCAAGTGGTACATGCATGATGGCAATAAAAAGATCCATTTTAAGATCCAATAAAGTGCTTCCATTTACAGCTAAAGAAGGTGACTCTCTGCAAATGTTGGCAGGGTTGGGTCATAAACAACGAAGAATGCACTTTATTGAATTGCAATAGGCGGGACTTTTGCCAGAGTGAACCCTATGCAATATCTAGCACTGAAGAAGTCCCAAGTTTACAAATCTTGTCTTCAAATTGGGAGTAAAAATAAATGAAGTATATATATATATATAATATATATATATATATATATATATATATATATATATATATATATATATATATATATATATATATATATATATATATATATATATATATATATAAAACTTAAGGATCGTATACACGTAAAATTTCAATTAATATAAATAAACTTAAAATTAAGAAATAAAGAATTGTTGCCTATTTTTATTGATAAAAACCCAGCATAGTGGTAAGATTTGATTTTACTACATTGATATGGAAGAATTGAACTTAATGCTGATATAATAGCTCATAGAACTAGAGGAACCCCCTTTTGTATTACTTTAAATTACTCATAAACTTCCCACAATGTATAACTAATACAAATCTTTGGTTTTGAATGCTTTAATAAATAAATACCTTACATTATATATATATATTAATTCTAATGTTTTCACGGATAAAAGATGTCATATTATTATTACTATTTGCGGGATATTTCGTGTAGTAAAAAAGCTAAATGCGACATTTTAGTACAATATCAAGTACCTTCCTCAGAGTGTCCTCTTTCTCAAATCATAAGAATGCATATGAGATTTAAAATCGTTTTTATCATTTTCTTTGTCCTCTTATTAAAATTCTATTGGTTGAGAAGTTTTAAAATTTATTTTCTCTTCCAATAGTTTCTTCCAAATGTTGTTAGTCTTCTTTAACTCACACCTTTCATTTATGCTCTTCATATAAATATGTTTAACGTTTATCATAAGTTGGCACTATTATTTAATTAATAAAAAAACCCATTTCTAAGAAAACAGATTTTTGCTTAGTTTTTTGAAAATAATATTGTACAATAATTATCAGATTTTGATTTTATTTTCCCAGACTTGCAGGCACCCACTATACTAAGAATAACAAATTTGTTTTAAAAAAATTAGATTAATCACCCTCTGAAAAGTAAGGAAGGTTTATTTTATTAAAAAATATAGCATAAGCATTTGTGATTCTGGGGAAAATTATTGGCATATAATTTAGTATATGAAAATATAAAATATAATAATGAAAATAAAATATTGCCACATAGACGTGAATTTAATAAATAATAATTGTTCAGGATGGTTTAATGTAGGAGAGATTACTGCTGAGTTATATAGAGAAAACAAAGTACACTTGACTAAACAGGTAAAAATTTACAATTTAATTCATAGTTAATATTAAATTTTACAAAAAAATGGCTTTACAAAATATTTAAATAAACAGATAGGTGAGAATTAAAAATTATCCAAGTTAAATTTAAGAGTCTAACTGCACTTGAAATTGTTACCTCTGCACAAACTTCATCTTTTGGTGATATTCAGATTTCCCTCGAAGAACTAGAACTAGTTTGACGAGCATATTTATTCATGCAGGTAGTAAATTCATTATTTAACAAACAGGCATATAGTTACAGTTTATGAGTATCAGCATACTGGGCACAGATTTCAGGGAAGTCCATATCGAATGGTGAGAGAGGTGAAGTGGATTTACTCACAACACATTGGAATTAAACTAACATGTATTTATTTGGCAACTGCTCTCCTTGACTGTTTTAGTTTCTCTTTCTGTCAAAAAATAATTCAATTTATGCTGTCCCTTGGTATTTGTGGAATGTTTTCTTGATTGGTCATTGCTAATCATTTTCTCCAATCTAATTTCCAAAAGAATTTTTACATAAGCTTTATCCATTGTGCTAGAAGATGCCATTGTTAGATAAGTATTCAAATCGAAATTAATTTGATAACAAATGTTTATGACAAAAGTAAATCAATTAGGTTTAGTTTATAATTTTGATTCTAGAGAAATTTTTAATTAAAGTTATTTTAGAAGATTAAACAAGATTAAGTTTTTCATCTTTAATTAATTTTGACTAATTACAATCGCATCTACCATTTTGGATTTAAAAAGAAAAGTAGAGTTTAATAGCAAAAATAATTTAAAAGACAAAATTTTATAGAATGACATATAACAACCTTTTTCTAGTAATTATTTGCTCAGTATGTTTGTCTCTACAATATCTATATATCTGCACTGCAAACAATAAATAATTACTATAACTTTTATAAATAAAAAATACAGAAAATATAATATATTTTGATATTGTAAGTTTGTTACAATTAATCCTCCGTCACCTACTGCATATACTTTTTCCTTTTTAAAATACTATTTTAATTTTTTTGTGTGTATATTTAAATTCAGATATTTATGCATATATCTTCTTTAAGAAATATTTTAGTTAATGATAAGAAAAGGAACAAAAGAATGTGTTAGTTAGCGGAATATTTATGCAAGAAAATAGCGTTTGAATATGGCTTGGTAGCGAAAGATTTGAGGTGGGCTGTGAAGTGCAATCTGAATCTCAGATTCTGCTTCAATATATATATATATATATATATATATATATTGAAGTGAATCTGAGATATATAGCGATCCTTACTATATATATATATATATATAGTAAGGATCGCTATAGGTCTCATCTCTATTTTTACCATTAAGTGCATTTAACATAAATATATATGTGAATGTTTTTTATCTATAAAAGCTAATACATCTATTGAACAATTTAAGTTTATGATATATAATGGTATGAATGAAATTATACTGTAGTTTAATGAACTGGAAATGCTTGGAACAAAATCATAAATTTGTTACTAAGTTTCATTTGATTAATATTTTTAAAATAACCTTTTACAAAATGATATTGTTCAAAGAATTGAGAAAATTTTGTATAAAAAAAAAGAAAAACCAGTTTATAATTTTGTGTTGTAATGTGAAGGGGAGAGAAAACCTGATAGAATGAATGCACTAACCATGACACCAACAACAAGTATTTTTTTTTATCTTTAATGGCTGGAAAATTAAAAACATGTATAGAAAAAGTTCTACACAATATTTTTTTTCTTTATTCATTAATGACAGCAATTCAGATAATTTGAAAATTATATTTTGGTAAAAACATTTCTCAACATTCTAAAGAAAGAATAATTTGACTCATAAGGATACATAAAACTGTAAGTTGTTTAATTTGATATATACATGTAGGGAAAGAAAAATAAATAAAACTGAAACAGAGGAATATTACTATGCTTCCATTGGAATTGAACTTTTACATGAACTATGGAAATTAAAGAAATATATAAAATATAATCTATTGATGGAAGCATAATATACACCAATATTTTTTTTATTTTATTTATAAGTTTAATGAACTATTCATTATAAGACATGTGAAAATATATTTATTCATGTAATCAAGTGTTTGATAATTCTAGGATTGTTGAAAATTTAGATTTAATAATGTTTCTTATCAAAAAAAAAATTGACTTTAGTCGTGTTTTGTTTATTGTATAGCTATAATATGCTCACTGCTAAAATATATATATATATATCCAAAAGATGGCGCTATACCAAAACCGCCGAACAAGTGTAAGATTTGTTTTACATAAACGAAAAAAGAGTCAGAAATTAACTACCTCTTTCATTTGCTCACTCCCAGATCAGCTGATTTCAAGCTGGTTTGCTATCCTCAGTGGGAGATAGAGTATAGAAACTAGATCTAAAACACTGACTCTCAAGTGTTTATGCAAAACGTTTCTATCAGATTGCAAGCGTGAATTTTTCAGACCGGAAAAGTCTTCAAACCCAGCCTAGCAAGCTAGATATTTATATGGGTCTGATCTCAGTTCAGAATCACCATATAATCAAAGTCTCTGCAATATATATCATTGCAAGAAAACTCTAAAGGTACATTTATGAAAAAACAAATACAAGTTAATCACGTAACCTGCTATCACTTGTTATTTATGTCCAAAAGATGGCGCTATACCAAAACCGCCGAACAAGTGTAAGATTTGTTTTACATAAACGAAAAAAGAGTCAGAAATTAACTACCTCTTTCATTTGCTCACTCCCAGATCAGCTGATTTCAAGCTGGTTTGCTATCCTCAGTGGGAGATAGAGTATAGAAACTAGATCTAAAACACTGACTCTCAAGTGTTTATGCAAAACGTTTCTATCAGATTGCAAGCGTGAATTTTTCAGACCGGAAAAGTCTTCAAACCCAGCCTAGCAAGCTAGATATTTATATGGGTCTGATCTCAGTTCAGAATCACCATATAATCAAAGTCTCTGCAATATATATCATTGCAAGAAAACTCTAAAGGTACATTTATGAAAAAACAAATACAAGTTAATCACGTAACCTGCTATCACTTGTTATTTATGTCCAAAAGATGGCGCTATACCAAAACCACCGAACAAGTGTAAGATTTGTTTTACATAAACGAAAAAGAGTCAGAAATTAACTACCTCTTTCATTTGCTCACTCCCAGATCAGCTGATTTCAAGCTGGTTTGCTATCCTCAGTGGGAGATAGAGTATAGAAACTAGATCTAAAACACTGACTCTCAAGTGTTTATGCAAAACGTTTCTATCAGATTGCAAGCGTGAATTTTTCAGACCGGAAAAGTCTTCAAACCCAGCCTAGCAAGCTAGATATTTATATGGGTCTGATTTCAGTTCAGAATCACCATATAATCAAAGTCTCTGCAATATATATCATTGCAAGAAAACTCTAAAGGTACATTTATGAAAAAACAAATACAAGTTAATCACGTAACCTGCTATCACTTGTTATTTATGTTCAAAAGATGGCACTATACCAAAACCGCCGAACAAGTGTAAGATTTGTTTTACATAAACGAAAAAGAGTCAGAAATTAACTACCTCTTTCATTTGCTCACTCCCAGATCAGCTGATTTCAAGCTGGTTTGCTATCCTCAGTGGGAGATAGAGTATAGAAACTAGATCTAAAACACTGACTCTCAAGTGTTTATGCAAAACGTTTCTATCAGATTGCAAGCGTGAATTTTTCAGACGGGAAAAGTCTTCAAACCCAGCCTAGCAAGCTAGATATTTATATGGGACTGATCTCAGTTCAGAATCACCATATAATCAAAGTCTCTGCAATATATATCATTGCAAGAAAACTCTAAAGGTACATTTATGAAAAAACAAATACAAGTTAATCACGTAACCTGCTATCACTTGTTATTTATGTCCAAAAGATGGCGCTATACCAAAACCGCCGAACAAGTGTAAGATTTGTTTTACATAAACGAAAAAAGAGTCAGAAATTAACTACCTCTTTCATTTGCTCACTCCCAGATCAGCTGATTTCAAGCTGGTTTGCTATCCTCAGTGGGAGATAGAGTATAGAAACTAGATCTAAAACACTGACTCTCAAGTGTTTATGCAAAACGTTTCTATCAGATTGCAAGCGTGAATTTTTCAGACCGGAAAAGTCTTCAAACCCAGCCTAGCAAGCTAGATATTTATATGGGTCTGATCTCAGTTCAGAATCACCATATAATCAAAGTCTCTGCAATATATATCATTGCAAGAAAACTCTAAAGGTACATTTATGAAAAAACAAATACAAGTTAATCACGTAACCTGCTATCACTTGTTATTTATGTCCAAAAGATGGCGCTATACCAAAACCGCCGAACAAGTGTAAGATTTGTTTTACATAAACGAAAAAAGAGTCAGAAATTAACTACCTCTTTCATTTGCTCACTCCCAGATCAGCTGATTTCAAGCTGGTTTGCTATCCTCAGTGGGAGATAGAGTATAGAAACTAGATCTAAAACACTGACTCTCAAGTGTTTATGCAAAACGTTTCTATCAGATTGCAAGCGTGAATTTTTCAGACCGGAAAAGTCTTCAAACCCAGCCTAGCAAGCTAGATATTTATATGGGTCTGATCTCAGTTCAGAATCACCATATAATCAAAGTCTCTGCAATATATATCATTGCAAGAAAACTCTAAAGGTACATTTATGAAAAAACAAATACAAGTTAATCACGTAACCTGCTATCACTTGTTATTTATGTCCAAAAGATGGCGCTATACCAAAACCGCCGAACAAGTGTAAGATTTGTTTTACATAAACGAAAAAAGAGTCAGAAATTAACTACCTCTTTCATTTGCTCACTCCCAGATCAGCTGATTTCAAGCTGGTTTGCTATCCTCAGTGGGAGATAGAGTATAGAAACTAGATCTAAAACACTGACTCTCAAGTGTTTATGCAAAACGTTTCTATCAGATTGCAAGCGTGAATTTTTCAGACCGGAAAAGTCTTCAAACCCAGCCTAGCAAGCTAGATATTTATATGGGTCTGATCTCAGTTCAGAATCACCATATAATCAAAGTCTCTGCAATATATATCATTGCAAGAAAACTCTAAAGGTACATTTATGAAAAAACAAATACAAGTTAATCACGTAACCTGCTATCACTTGTTATTTATGTCCAAAAGATGGCGCTATACCAAAACCGCCGAACAAGTGTAAGATTTGTTTTACATAAACGAAAAAAGAGTCAGAAATTAACTACCTCTTCATTTGCTCACTCCCAGATCAGCTGATTTCAAGCTGGTTTGCTATCCTCAGTGGGAGATAGAGTATAGAAACTAGATCTAAAACACTGACTCTCAAGTGTTTATGCAAAACGTTTCTATCAGATTGCAAGCGTGAATTTTTCAGACCGGAAAAGTCTTCAAACACAGCCTAGCAAGCTAGATATTTATATGGGTCTGATCTCAGTTCAGAATCACCATATAATCAAACCAGCTTGAAATCAGCTGATCTGGGAGTGAGCAAATGAAAAAGGTAGTTAATTTCTGACTCTTTTTTCGTTTATGTAAAACAAATCTTACACTTGTTCGGCGGTTTTGGTATAGCGCCATCTTTTGGACATAAATAACAAGTGATAGCAGGTTACGTGATTAACTTGTATTTGTTTTTTCATAAATGTACCTTTAGAGTTTTCTTGCAATGATATATATTGCAGAGACTTTGATTATATGGTGATTCTGAACTGAGATCAGACCCATATAAATATCTAGCTTGCTAGGCTGGGTTTGAAGACTTTTCCGGTCTGAAAAATTCACGCTTGCAATCTGATAGAAACGTTTTGCATAAACACTTGAGAGTCAGTGTTTTAGATCTAGTTTCTATACTCTATCTCCCACTGAGGATAGCAAACCAGCTTGAAATCAGCTGATCTGGGAGTGAGCAAATGAAAGAGGTAGTTAATTTCTGACTCTTTTTTCGTTTATGTAAAACAAATCTTACACTTGTTTGGCGGTTTTGGTATAGCGCCGTCTTTTGGACATAAATAACAAGTGATAGCAGGTTACGTGATTAACTTGTATTTGTTTTTTCATAAATGTACCTTTAGAGTTTTCTTGCAATGATATATATTGCAGAGACTTTGATTATATGGTGATTCTGAACTGAGATCAGACCCATATAAATATCTAGCTTGCTAGGCTGGGTTTGAAGACTTTTCCGGTCTGAAAAATTCACGCTTGCAATCTGATAGAAACGTTTTGCATAAACACTTGAGAGTCAGTGTTTTAGATCTAGTTTCTATACTCTATCTCCCACTGAGGATAGCAAACCAGCTTGAAATCAGCTGATCTGGGAGTGAGCAAATGAAAGAGGTAGTTAATTTCTGACTCTTTTTTCGTTTATGTAAAACAAATCTTACACTTGTTCGGCGGTTTTGGTATAGCGCCATCTTTTGGACATAAATAACAAGTGATAGCAGGTTACATGATTAACTTGTATTTGTTTTTTCATTTATATATATATTAGTGGAAGGATGATGAAGCTGTGCTAAAAATCATTGTGAAAGGTCAAGGCAACTCAGATGGTTTTTGAAGAGGGCGATGAACATGATTTATAGGTAACAATTTCCACCAATCACATATATAAGTATACAATGGCTACCAAATATTATGTGAAGTTTTATAGATCAATTCTGAAAGTTACCAAATCAAGCATTATCCAAACTACTTGGTCAGCTTGTGAAAAATGAATAAATCGTTGAAGGCACTAATTCGAAAAATGAAACAAGTATAAGAGATGCTGAAAATTCCCAATTTACAATGAAATTTTTTTTCATTCAAAAGAAGATACTCATCTTGATCAAGATGTTTATAGAATCATTCCTAAATTTATGTTGATATGTAACTCTTTGTTTGTCGTGGTTGACATGCTGATGTTATAAATTTTGTAAGGTTTTCTCTCCTTTATTTTTTTTTACTTCCATGTTGATTTTTTTTGTCTTTTGAACTGGAAGTACCCATAAAATTTAAATGTATGTCTTTCATGATGTAAAATCTATTTTTTTTAAAAATAAAAAAGGAACATAAATGGTTCTATTAGAAGAGAAAGAAGGACTGGACTATGATGAAATGAGTATATAGGAAGGTATGACTTACTCTTTGACCCATTAAAGATATAACATTTAGTAACAAAGTTAATTATTAATCAAATCCACATTAACCACTTATTAAAAAATTGTATACTAACCAAACCTTATAAGTACGTATAATTAATTTAATCAATTGATGGCAATTCCAGTTCTCATAACTCATAATAGTCACAAACGAACCCATTCATTCAACTATATTACAAAATAATAATTTCTATATTAATATTGATGATATCTTGTTTTTTTAATTTAAAAAAAAGAAATGGAAGAAAACAATGTAATTTATTTAGATAATATTAATAACCATAAATTATTTCTTTTATATGATGGGATAAAGAGTAGATGCTGATGCATATGTTATTATTTTATGTATTCTTTTTTTTATTTAGACGAGATTATGTGGAAGTGGTAGGAATCATATTCATGGTGTTTTAAAGTGTATATTTATATATTTGAATGTGTTATATTAAGTTAATATAAATTTATTAATTTAAATTGATCATACATCAAGGGTTGTATGTAATTTGTTGACAATACATCACTGAATTTATGTATATCTTGATATGGAATCATACATGTAATAGGTACTTAATAAATGTAATATATGATTCATAATGTCAAGTTGTTGCCCACATTGGCTAGCTATATACTTATAAATTATACCTGAACAGAGTAACTACTCATATTATGACTGGGTTTGAATTCTGGGAATCTAATGGATTAACATGTAAATTGGGTGGATTCTGTACATATCCCCAAATGAATGCAGGTTGAATGGTAGTAAAAGATCTATTTTGGCTGTTGTGTTGCAGGATCTTTCCAATTTTCCATGGTCGTCCGGATTCTTGTTTCAGTATATACTGTGAAATGGATTTAAGTAAATGGTTGAGGGAGGGTTATCGGTACATTACAATATATATATATATATATATATATATATATATTGTAATGTATAATAATCAGTAATATATATATATATATATATATAGTACGGATTCTTCAACAATAATCATCAGTTAACCAACCTCTTATCGATGGCATGAAATGTACTAGAACACATATATCAACCAATCTAAATAGTATAAACATAGCATATCATACACATATACTGAGAAAAAAATGCCCAAAATGTTGGACAACAAATGTAATAGTATGGGTTATAACTGTATTTCTATTGTCCATCCTCATAAATGAATCGTAATGAATCAAGCCTCACGTTTTAGGCACCAAATGTAATAGAACGTCTGTTACCAATTGAAATGGATAAATGCAATGGATTGCCGATATGACATGTCATATAAATATAATAAAAAAAGAAAGCTCCAAACATGGGATGACAAATGTAATAGATTGGAATATACATATAAAGAAAGATTTAAACAATTTAAATGGATCCAATCATTGGGGAAGCCAAATGTAATAGATAGTATAATATAAATGAAGAAAGATAAAATTGTTTCAATCATTGAGGAACCAAAATATAATAGATATCATTATCCCAATTATATTTAAACAAATTACTTATCTGCCCTTCCAACTAGCTATAAACCAAATAAATCAAAATTGTACAGAGCAATAATGAGACCTATCAGTATAATTTATTCCCAGGGTTAATTTGAATAACAATATATATATATATATATATATATATATATATATATATATATATATATATATATATATATATATATATATATATATATATATATATATTTACAAAAGATAATGTTTATAGCGCGTCCATGTTTTGGGCCAATTCTAAGTAAAATGAATTGCCTAAGTATAAATTAAATAATTTCTAAGTACAATCTCCTTCATGCGACCGTGTTACAAACCAATTGTAACTAAATAAAAGTCAATTCTAACAAATGAAAAGTTATGCTTTACTTTACTAATTTTATAAAAACTTATTAAATTAATATACAAAGTATTTTGCAATCTCTTGATCGGTCATCCACATTGTATTTCAAATAGAACTAAAGTGACTGGCAGGCTTACAAATATCACATATATTATTTGACCAATTAAGCTAATTATAAGTTTATTCTGACGAATGAGAATTTTTATTCAAATGGTCACACATTCATGTTATGGAATAATTGTACTATATTTAAATATATCTGGCATTTAAACACTTGCAGCTAAATTGCATGCCAATTGTAACATTTTAAGGATGGATCGATGGATGATACATCATTCCCAGCTGACACTATTTTTAAAGCCTATTGGGATGACAATGATGGTACAAGAACATCTATATTTGTAATTGCCATGGTGCCAAATTGCAACTTTAATAAAATATAAAGGTTAAATCTCACTTTCATAACTTTCAGAAATAATATTTAGGGAATGAATTACTAAATAATTGATCGATTCAGAGAATACTGATAATCCATTACAATCGATAATATTAATATCTTTGGAAATTCTTGGTTATTCTCAGCACCCTCCCCTTTCACTATAATTAAAGTTACAATTAAATTTTATTCTAACTACAAAGTTCTATATCCATCTCCACCTTCCTGATCCACCCCTCCATCAACTTCACATCCATAATTCTATTACACCATTATATATTTTCTTATTAAATTTAACATTCTCCTAGCTCATTTCTCCCATTATAATCTTTTCTCAGGGTTTTTTAGAACAATTGAGTGTGGAAATCGAATAAGCTGTGACATAATTGGCAATAAACACTCCTCTCATGTTCACCTCCAAAGTGATCTTGGGTTGTCTTTAATGTAGTTTAGTATATATATATATATATATATATATATATATATATATATATATATATATATATATATATATATATATATATATATATATATATATATATATATATATACATTAAAGCTCGGAATAATTTAAGCTTATGAAATCTTTTTAGAAATACATTATGAACATATTCACAATTTTAACAAAATTATAAAGAAGTGCATCTAGAGAGGTGTTTGAATACAACAGACTGGGAAAGGATTTTATGCCCACCCCCTGCACTCGCTATCACTCAATAACTATCCTTATTCAAAAGTTATAGTCCAACTATTTTAAATTATTTGGTAATTCTAAGTATCGGAAATTAACCATTTTAAATAATTTTACCGCATATTTATGAAAATGATGATTCAAATGTTAATAATAATATACTGATGTATGATTGGATTTGAGATGTCTAGATAATAATAACCCACAAAAAAACATTGATACATACACACAAATTTTAAACAAATAACAAATTTTATTGACAGACTATAATTCAATACAGAATATACACATTCTTGATGACTCGCATGTATCTCCCCTATTTTACAACCGTATTATGATACAAATAAAACTAAACAAATAAATATCCTTAAATCAATGGATAATATCAATAGATTTAAATTATCAATCTTCATTTCTCTAATTATCAGGGAATTACGATTACCATGGAGTAATAAAAAAAATGATATTTACCTTCACATATATTATATTTTTACTTTCTTTTTTTTTTATCCTAGATACAGCGAATACTAAATTCCTTCCCATGTTTAATGCTTTTAAATTACTGATTTGTTTTGAGACATAATTCTTCCCATAATAAAATGTAATAATTTTAATTAACTATTTTATATTAACATTCCTTCGCAAATTTCCTAATTTTATTTCATCATTTTGATCTAACATTCTCTTTGCCCTAATCTTTACAGCAGAGATAATTTATGTATGATGGGATTAAGTTAATGCTAACAAATTGTTAACTAAATCAATCATCATCATAGTGCACATACTCTATACTAATGTTCTTATGACATAATAACATTTTAATAATATTACCTTTCCAGCAAAATTCTCAGCTGGCTGTGGAAATATTTATGAGATAATTTCATATACACTTTGCTTAAACTTAAACATTCGTAAGTGTTATTTAACCCTTAATTTAACATTTATTAACTTTATTGCTCTTGGCTCGAATTGATAAATCAAACTAGATTAACAAAACAATATTCAAGTACACCAATCACACATACATTATCTGCATTCTTCAGATATCAAATTGAGATCGCGACCTTGTATCTGAAATTTATAAATAATGCTTATAATAGCTATCTTCCATACACTTCTAAAGAATATCAAACATAAACATGAAGCAGGCAGTGACCCGAAGAAGAGAAAACATTTCACTAAGGTTGAGATATGCTAGGATTTTTATCACTAGTCATACAAAGAGAGTTAGGTGTACCTATTACCTCTGGCTAATCAATACAGAAATTTTCTTAAGGTGTAGAGAATAATCAGGTGGTAAAACTCTTCCACTGTGTTTAAATACTTTATAAATATAGCATAGATATCTTAGTGAGCTATGGCTTCACTGGCTTCGTGCAGACTATTTGTTCATCCACATTATATACAGGTCAAAACATCAACTTCTACAAGTACAACTTTCATAATTGCAATATTATCATGAGTTAGTGCACCAGAATATGAGCCAACAATTTTTCCAAGCACTAATCAGCTTGTATCTGGCCTTAAATTTATTATAATAATAATAAGAAATAATAAGAAATGTATATTAAATGTTTAAGACTATTTCTATGCACTTTTATAATGTAATGATGTTGCTCTAGCTCAATGGTCACACAATTTTTTATGTCTAAGCATTTGACAATAACCTCTGATACAATTCATTCAAAACACTTTCCTTAATAATTTCTCTTTTTTTTTTGTAAAGCATTTAAAATAAGGCACATACAGAATGGCATGATATAAATTTCATTTGCCCCAAAAATGATAATAATTGAAAAAGCATTTAAAATAAACACATACAAAATAATAGGTCATCAATATCTGTACCTTCAAAATAGAAACAATAAGAATACTGACATGAATAAAATTTAAATGGCTATATAGGAGAAAACATAAGGAAAGAAATTATTTTCTTCTCTTTTTTTTCTAGATTAAATGTTCTACATAAATATTGAATAAAAAAATAAAAAATATATATACTTAAAAGTTCTTTAGAAGTGTCCTCCAAGTTTCTGATTTCCATTTTCCTTTTCATTCTCTTTCTTGATTATTTTGTATGAACACATGAGTTTATGTATAAAGAGTTCTTATGATAGAGTTCAGATGAATGTTTTTTATGCTGCTGAAATGATTTCCTCATTTTTGATTTTATGTAGATTACAGATGAACAGAAATTTTTTTAAATTTCTCAAGATATAAGTCCATTTCTTGTTGTCTTTTTCCCTCTTTAAATTCATTTTATATTCAAACTGAATACTTTTATATACAATATCATACTTATAGTTTATTTTCAGTTGTTTCAATTTTACCATTTGCTGATTCAATCATAACCATTGGCTAACTTCAGGGGATTAAATGCATACCCAATTAAAAAATTTATTCACTAGACATTGTCTTTTCTTCTTACAATGTTAAATTTAGCAAAGTTGTTTAAGAGACAAAAGAGTAATAATAAATGATATTTTTTTTTTCCAAAAGAAAAATATTTCTTTTAAATTTTATAGCAAAGTTTCTCTATATAATCAATGAAAGAAAAACTTGCAAGTGAGCTTCAGATAGACTAGCCACCCCCTTGCTAAACAACCAAAATTTTTATAGCATTGAGTCTCTGGTTTTTCTGCTTACCCCCATCATGACCTTTTTATTAATCCCTGAGATCTGGTCAATTTATTTTCTTAATTAATTGACTCTTGTTCCTTTTTCTCTGGTTATTTTAACCTTTTGCTTTTTTTTGAAACCACACCAAATTTCCATCAGGAATCTAACAGATTCTCACCAATTAATTTTAGAGTCAACAGGCATAATTACCAATTAATTTTACACTTAACAGACAATCACCAGTTAATTGTACCCTTAAATTCCTTTATCATATATTTCACTTAAATTACTCTGATAATTTACTGGAGTAATTCTACATGCGTTGTAAAAAAAAGGACAGAAAACTCTCTTTAAAATAAATAACAGAAAAGCTATTTCTTCCTCTTTTACTTATATATATATATATATATATATATATATATATATATATATATATATATATATATATATATATATATATATATATATATATATATATCAGCCTAGCTTCAAACCCAGACGTTTGAACTAAATTTTGGCTGGAATAATAAACTATTAAAAAAATGACTTAATACTTTTTTAAAGATTTCCTCACAAGTGATACAAAATAATTATTATTTAATTGTGAATTTCATATCTAAAATCCACAATTAGATTAAATACACACACGCTGCCGCACATATACAATTCTTATATTAAACCGATTTAATATTTTAATCTTTAATTATTATAACTACTATTCTTTATAATTTAATCTCATGAACTATTTATTTCTATCTTATTATTATAAAATTCTGACCATCCATTATCCCTATCTAATATAGTTTTATGTGTCACACATTCCCTCCTTTTCACTCAACTGTTAAATGATGTATAATCTTGCTTTTCTAAAAATATATTTTTAATACTAAATTTACCCATAAATTAAAATAAAATAATCTTTTGGTTAGAAATATTTTAATGATAAATTTTGAGATTGCCTACCAAGTAAAATGTATGCAATCCATATAAATATGGGTTTGAACCTAGTCTTAGCTAAAAACTTTTGTTTATTAAGAAAAAAAATAATTATGAGGAAAATTTTTATTAAACCTTATCTTGCATAGTTAAATCAAAATGGAGTCTTGGGCAAACCCAAGGGCTACAATATATATATATATATATATATATATATATATATATATATATATATATATATATATATATATATATATATATATATATATATATATATATATATATATATATATATATATATATATATATAACTTTATAAATAAATATTTGAAAATTCAGTAATTAAAAGTCTATAAAAATTATATGTATAACTATAACTTAGAAGCGCTTTCACTACCTTGTAGCTTTGTCAACTATCACATTTAAAATGTCAACTTTTCCATAATTCTGTGATATTAATGTTTGCTGCTTGCCGAATAATTAAGTTTTGCTTGTATTTATATATTAACATCGCCTCTTTAATTTTTATTTTATTATTATTTCTTTCAGTTTCCAATATTTTTATGTTGTTATAATCAAAATCAAAACCATATATATGTGATTTATTATGGTCATATATATAGATATTGTTATAATCAAAATCAAAACCATATATATGTGATTTATTATGGTCATAAAAATAGAAGCTAATAAATTATCACTAATTTTAATATTTTGAACCCTTTACAATAATAATATGTGCTCTTTTGTTCCTTTTTCCAATGTGCACCTCAATTCACCTATATATCCACTACCACACCTATATGTCCATTTGTAAATAATACAATTTTTATTTGTCAATAAAGTTTTATCTTTTGAATTGTTTATTAATTTATTTAATGTAGGTGGTGTATAAAATGCAATATCACAAATTCCTTTATAAATTTTCTTAATGAAATTTACCTGTTGATTAGATTTATATGATATTGATATCCACAACTTTTTATCAAAAGTATTAACATTATTATTAATATTTTTTTATATTTAGAAGTTATTTAACAGCATTAGCATGCTCATCTCTCCTAAAACTGATGCAACAATTACTCATTGTTATGTAAGACACCTTACAATTTTCACATGAGATTTGATAAACACCATGAGATTCAAAAGGGATTGAATGAATCCATAGGCTTGATTATTATATTACTGATCATAATAACCAAGCCTAAGGTATCAATCTTTCTTGAATCTCATGGTGTTTATCAAATCTCATGTGAAAATGATAAGGCTTATTACATAGGTATGAATAATCATCACATCAGTGTTAGGAGAGGTGAACATGCTAATGCAATTAAACAACACTCATCATCAACAGCTTTCTCACTTCATACTATGGATTCAGGTCATAAAATTATTTTTTCTAGTACCAGGATTATGTGATAATCTATACCAGTGCAAAATTAGAGAAGCCAATGAGATACTTAAAAGGCCAGATTGTATCAATAAGCGATATGATACAAGCAAACTTCCTCCTATTTGGAAATATTTTTTTTTAAAAAACATTCTTAATTTAACATTTTTGCTATTGGTGGAACTTTAACATTTCTTTTCAAATCAGTGATTGTAGCGCCTCTACAACTGTCTTTCTACCTTTTATCACTCTGTGAATGTCTTGTGTTACCAAATTGAAACATCAGTATATCAATATTTAAAATATTTTAATATGGATGAACCCGCAAAATGTCTTATATATATATATATATATATATGTGGATCGGATATGTGTATATTATATATATGTGTGTGTGTGTGTGTGTGTGTGTGTGTGTGTGTGTGTGTGTGGGTGGGTGGGTGTATGTGTTATCCTTCAAAAGCTCTTTCCAAATATTGTTAAATTTCTTTAAATCACACATTTCATTTCCACTCTTACAACTTTAAAAAATCACTATAACACCACTTAGCAGAATTTGGTCATATTGTTCAATTATTGGTAGAATGTGTGTTTTATTAAAACTGATGTCATGGTTTGTTAATTTAATATATGAATATGTGGCTGAGGAATTAGTTTTTTCTTTAATTGACAAAATAAGTTCTTTTTTTACGTTTAATGTACTATTTGTCAGTCCAATGTGTGCATGTAAACAATCCCCACATGGAAATTCATTCATTCCTGAGACTCCAAAGACCTTTTCTCTGTAGGATGTTAAAATACTTGATTATTTTTTTTAAATGCAGTATAATTTGTGTTAATATTATTTTTCTTTTAAACATTATCAATTTTATCAGTTACTCCCTTTATATATTTATCTATTACATTCGTCTTCTTTAATAGCTTCTGGAAATAATATTATAAATACATTATTTGTTGATCAGAATATTAGTATTAATATTATTAATCTTTTTGGCAAAGATTTATTTGCAGAATGAAGAAAACAATTTGAAAGTGTGTGTGTATTGGAAAACAAATATGTTTGTGATCTTCACTTTTTAATTAGTTGTAGAAGAAATGGAAAGATTTTAAACAGTTGTAAACTCTCCTTTCATATCCGGACTAAAAGAAATTGATAGAATTTTTAAATAAGGCTGGTCTTGATATTTTAATGACTTTTATTAAAAGTAGGAGGGGAAAGTTAGGTATTTTAAATAAAAAAAATGTTACAGTTTCACCCTTCATTAAGTAATATTATCTTTTCAATCATTAAAGAAAAGGAATTTAAATGCTGAAGGCAAAAAAAAAAAAAATACAACAAATTATTAAATATAAATATAAAATGCTAACAGTGTCTTTATATGGAAAAATAAACATGCAAACTGTCAAAAATTTATCAAATTGGAAATTGTGGGATAGCCAAATGAAAGATTTTAATAAAGATTTTTAATTCTCATCAAAATTACTATTTCACGATATTATTTTGTAAAGTGGTAAGTACTTTATCACAAACATCTTGCTAGGAGTATTGAATTAGTGGTCGAAAGGGCATCACGACTGTCTTTACTTGCAGGCAGTTGCCCGGGTTGCGAGTTTGCATCCCAGCCAAAGCTATGGCATATAAAAAAATTAATATATATATATATATATATATATATATATATATATATATATATATATATATATATATATATATATATATATATATATATATATATATATATATATATATATATATATATATATATATTAAATGATAGCATTTATAAAATATGTATATATAGATTCAATGATACAGCTTGATCAAAAAAATGAAAGCATTGATTTATGTTACTGATTTAGTTCAAAAACTAAGACCTTTCTTACACTTACAATAAAATATTATTTTTATCAAAAGTCATAATGTTTCCCAAAAATTTACAAACCTTATATTAAATTGAGATTGATTGTAATTGCAGTTGGTTCACCAACGCAGGCACTAGTTTGTTTTTTATCTTCATTTCTATAGCCATATTTAACTGAATTGTCATTTTACGTTAAAGATGCAAATTATTTAATTGAATTAATTTGAGAAATTAAATTAAATAAAAAATATATTACGGTACGATTTGATATTGTTTTGCTTTTTACTATTGTACCTGCAAAGAAGCTGTTGATATTTTGAAAAAAAAAGAATATTCTCTGATTTTTGTGAGTTTTAAACACTAGTTATTAAAAACTTTTTTAAAAAAATTGATAGTCAGATATAAAAAAAAACATCAGGTTTAGTTATGGATGCACCAATTTTCGGAGCATAGAATTCTACTTTTTTATGGAAAATATGAAAAACAACATTTTTAAATCGGCAGTTAAAAAAAAAAAACATCTATTTGGCTGAGGTATGCTTATGATTGCTTTGTTATTTAGTGTCATCGTAATCGTGTTCTTGATGAATTTTTAATTTTCTTAAATTCTTTCTACAACATCAAATTTAATATAGGAATAGAAAATAACAATCTAGTCCCATTCATAGATATTTTAATTGAAAGAAAGTAGGATGTTTTAACCTATGATATATATACAATGCAAACATACAGTGGGACATAGCAATTTTTTTCTTCGCATCACCATCTTGCCCAATTATTTTCAGTATTTAGACATTGTTAGCTATAACTAAGAGACTTTATGATGGCATTCATTTTTACAAAGATATGTTTGATACTAAAAAAAAAAATGTTTCTTTATAATGGTTTGATAAAAGTATTATTAATAAGGCTTTTTTATATCATAGAATAAAAATATTTTGATACTTCAAAAATTAAGATATTTGTGCTATATACAAATAGAGTAACTGATAAAATTCATTGTGTTTTCAAAATAATACCCACATAATTTATACTAAATTATAAAAAAAAATAATGAAATATTTCCATGCCCTAAATATAAAATTTATTTGGAGTCTCATGGTGTATATGAAATTTGATGTGGAATTTGTTTATATTCAGGTATTGACTATACCAATCATAGAATAAATGTAAGAAAGAAAAAACACACTTTGGCAGTTAGAGTAAAATCTGATTCATCGCACATTTATTCTCACATTAAATTAAGAATCCATGATATCATTTTTAATAAAACACATTTTCTGTCGAAAATTGAACAATGTGATCAGAGTGTACTAAGATGAGATATAGAGATTTTTAAAATGCCTATGATCATAAATGAAAAGTGAGAATTAAATAAAATTAACAATATTTTGAAAAAGCTGTTGGTGGATAAAACTTTTTTTTTAAAACTTCCTAACTTATAGAATTTAAGAATGATAAGAAATTAACAAAAGTAATAAATACTGATTTTATAACTAACCACATATATTTTTATGATTTGAAAAATTGTGTTTGAAATGGAAAGCTACCTTTAATCGTTAATTGACATAGGTAAAGGGAACGCTTTGCTAATCTTTATAATAATGAGATTCGATGCATTAGTAATAAGATTTTTATGAATAATTAAGCTTATTTTTACTTCTACATCAGCTAACAAATAGAAAAAGAGTTTAAGCAATATGTTTAGTCATCAAAGAAAACTTTATTAGTTTCAATATATATTTAAAAATTCAAAAAATGTAAATTCTCAGGACAATTATAATGTTCATTTTGAAACATGACATTCGAGTGGAATCTGTTGTGATGAGTGAATGAAAGATAAATAAGTTAAAATACAAAAAACTAAATTATATAAATCTTTTGCATTCTATTTATAGTAAAACAGAGATAAGAAAAAAACAAAAATAAGTTTACTGAATAACTATAGTAGTTTTTATGTGAATTACTTTGTTTTTTTTTTAATAATTCGCCCACTAGTGAAAACTTCCACAATCTTTACACTGTAATATGCTTTTTTTTCTCTATATACATTAGAATATAAATTTTATTCCCAAAAAATTCTCTAGATTGCAAGAAATTCCAAAAATTCTTCATAACAATAGAACTTTGTTCACTCTGACAAGTGACTCTATTGTATTCTGACAAAATTGACATTGTTTAAAGACAATGGTTTGAATAACCAAAAACGGGTTTATTTGCAAATTTATTACAATTCTAGATATTTTTATATAAGTTGCAAAATATTTATTACATATGAAAAATACAAATTATTGTTAATTTATTTTGAATGACTTAAATCAAAAAATAATATTTATAAAAATTGTATGTACAATCTGAGCACACCAATCTGAAGCTATATATGCACTTTAGTTAATTAATTAAGTACTTAATAATAATAATAATAATAATAATAATAATAATAATAATAATAATAATAATAATAATAATAATAATAATAATAATAATAATAATAATAATAATAATAATAATAATAATAATAATAATAATAATAATAATAATAATAATAATAATAATAATAATAATAATAATAATATTCACAATCACCACCTTACAAAATTATTAACCCCTATTTTTTTTTAAATTGTGAGCATAATATATTAATGTCTGTTATTACATTGGAAGCATAATTTAAATGTTCAACTCAATGCAAACTGGTAGTCTCTATTCTTTGTGAAACAAAAATATATTATATTATAATGTCATAAGTACTGAATAAAAAATTGTAATGCATTTTTTTTGTTTTAGGTATTGAATTTATGTTAATAAAACAATTTATCAAGGATATTTACCATAGTAAATAATAACATGGTCATCTCAACACCATATTTGTACTCTTCTTTATTTGGAATGTATTATACTATAGAGTCACTATTTCTAAATTTGTATAGAAGTAAGTTGCATTAAAAAATATTGAGTTCTAAAGCATGTAAGAAAAATTTGACTACAATTTTGAAAGAGATGCAAAATGGTAAGTCTTAAAGTGCATCTCAAAGTAATTAATAAAACATAGCATTCGATATTTTTGTTGAATCTACAATTACAATGACAAGTACATTTAATCAAGACATTCAAAATTCAATTATTTATTTAAATACAAATAAAGAGGATATATATATATATATATATATATATATATATATATATTCTATATATATATATGATATATATATATATATATATATATCAGCACCATCTGTTTATAAGATATGTGATAATGCACACACAAACATCTCATTAATAATAATATATTTTTCATCTATTAAGAGTTTTTTTTTTTATTTTAAACAATGTTCAACACACACACACACACATATATATATATATATATATCTATATTAATTATCAGTAATATATATATATATATATATATATATATATTACTGATAATTAATCCTATCTAATACTACTAAGAATGGAAAAGTAAATTCCAGAAGTAAGTTTTCTACCGAAAATGATAATTTAGGTCAATCGATTTTCAATACATCAGTAAGCTTCAGGTTTACTTGTTTTTGAACACTTCTTTGTGATGAGCTAAATATTATTTTGCTTTATTTTTTTAAATAAATTTTCTAATATTCTAATTATGTTTTAATTAAAGTCATCTGTTTTGTATTTTTTATTAAATTATTTGACATCAATACATTAAACAACAACAACAACTACTACTACTACTACTACTAATACTACTACTACTACTACTACTACTAATGCTACTACTACTACTACTACTGCTACTACTACTACTACTGCTACTGCTGCTGCTACTACTACTACTACTGCTACTGCTACTACTACTACTACTATTATTATTATTATTATTATTATTATTATTATTATTATTATTATTATTATTATTATTATTATTATTATTATTATTGTTGTTGTTGTTATTATTATTATTATTATTATTATTATTATTATTATTATTATTATTATTATTATTATTATTATTATTATTATTATTATTCCTGTAGTTGATGTTATTTCTGCAGATGTCGTTAAAATAAGACTAATGTAAAAAAAAAAAAAAAGATTTATTTTCTAAATCAATTTTTAATTATTTTTACCAAGAAAAATCGATTTTAATAATATTAGTTTATTTAATTGTTTTTCTCAAACAAAAGTTAATCTATATTTATATTTTATTATACAAATAATTGTGTCTATTTTTGTAGATAAAACTATCTACAGAAAATGAATTGACGCCATTGTTTTTAATTAAAGTAACAAATGGAAAATTATTGATTTATTAAAATAAATTTTAATTCATTCTTATCAATTTAAAATATAATAAAAATTGATTTTTTATAAACATTATTTCAACAATCGCAGATATTTATTAACAATCACTATAAATAATGCAATTATGTATGTGTGTGTGTTGTTTGCATAAACATTGCAATTTATTTGCAGAAAAATTTTAATAATACGACCTATTAAGCAAATTGAATGTCAATACAAAAAAACTTTTGTTAGTGTTAACATGGTAGGTATTTATCATCATCATAATCATCATCATCATCATCATGATCATTATTATTATTATTATTATTATTATTATTATTATTATTATTATTATTATTATTATTATTATTATTATTTTTAGAAAAAAAATCACAATAAAAAAACGAAATACGTTAGAGATTTATGTGGATCTATTATTGTATGGAATTCACAATTGAAAATCCTATTACCACAGTAATAAATATTTTAAAAGCTTCATTTATGGATGTTTAACTTTTAAATTTAAAAGTACAATTTCAAATCATAAAACCAACAACAATATTTTTTTTAAAAAATCTATTTATGGCAATACAACAGATTCATCTATGTAAAGTTACATCTACATTATATTGATGAAGCGAAACAAATTAATACTGCTAAATTTTATAAAAATATGTTTTAAAGGAAAATTAAACGTCTATGTTAATACATAATAAAGCAGAAAATAAAATACTTTATTGAGTTATATTTGTATGCATTGTTGACATATTTCAGAAAGAAAAAATTCCCCACTGAATACATTTAATGTTAATGTAAAATATTGAATGAAAAAATGGATTAGTTTGGTATATATGTAGAAACATTTATACTTCATTAATTGTTTTGTTTAGTCATTGCAAAACTCAGTTGAAAATTGAGTGTTGTCTTTTTTGTTATTTTTGTTGATGTTGTTATCATCATCATCATCATCATCATCATTATTATTATTATTATTATTATTATTATTATTATTATTATTATTATTATTATTATTATTATTATTATTATTATTATTAACAATTAGAGTCGTTATTCCAAATATTTGTCAGAATTTAAATTTTGTGAAAAAAAATGTGTGTTTTTTTTACCTTTTATTTTTACCAAAAAATTTCCTTCAATACCTAAATTTCTTAACAGATTTGATATGTCTTATATAATATAATGTGAGGTTAACAAAATTGATTTTCTCGTATTTTTAAAATGTAATAAATTTAAGTATTCCCGAAGTTATAAATCTAGTCGCATTGTATCTTTTACACAATAAGGAAAAACCAAAGCACAGATAATCTAAATTAAAAAAATATATATGTATACAAATTCAAATTTAACTTTTTATCACAAATTAATAGTCAATAATTTAATAAATAATGCCACATAAATAATTCTCCATGTATGATTCATAAATCTTTATAACATATATGATTTAAATAAAACGTTTGCAGAAAATAAATACATATTTCTCAAATAAATGTATTGGACACCATAGATTTCTATCAAAATCTGTTTTCAAGCAGAAGTGAAAACAAATATTATTATTATTATTATTATTATTATTATTATTATTATTATTATTATTATTATTATTATTATTATTATTATTATTATTATTATTATTATTATTATTATTATTATTATTATTATTATTATCGGTAAATGTCTAAATTATTGTGACAAAAATGTGATTTTTATTTACAAGTATTATGAATGACTGCTGGATGAATGTCTCTCTCATATAACTTCTAATCTAACAACTGTAATTCTTCCATCTAATTAACACATCGCATCTTTCATCATTTGTAATAAATTAATGGAATGTTTTTTTGACGATAACTCTTCGTAAATTACCCTGTCTTCTATATTGCATCAAACCCAGCTACATTTCATTTGAACATCAGTCATACCATTTTGTCTTGAAATTTGACATCAATTTTTTGTTAGTGCCATATAGAGTTTTGTACATTCCATTGAATATGCTGAAATCTTATTTTTTTTTGTCTAAGAGATATTATTAAGTAAGTACTCATAAGTCACATCCATTATAAAGCTTACCTTTCAAAAATAGTCATATTTTCTATTAATATTTTTTTTTCAAAGGAATCATAATAAAACATCTGATTAATTTTATTCATTATGTTTTAATTGTATTATTACTATGATTACGTAATTTGTTGTGGTAACTTCTTATATTTTATGCTCCTCAATGTTTTTTACTAAGAAAATCATTTGAAAAAAATATTTGAACTTATTCCCAGTTTCTTAATTTTATCTGATAATGTATTACAACATTGACTGAATCTCCAAAACATTATTTGTAAAAATGCCCAAATCATTTAGAATAGCTAGATAACTTGTATCCCTTAACACTTTCATTTTCTCAATGCAAGCCAAAATATTTATAAACATGATCAAGGAATGTTTTTTTTTTTTTTTTTTTTTAGAAATTTAGAACCACTCTATAGCACAACTTCCTCAATGTTAATCTTTTTAGTAAGACAGTGTAACTTGAAATTGTTGTTGTTATATTTTGATACATATTCTTCAATATATCATAATATTCTACTTCTATAACTTGATGATTCAAGTCTTTTACAATTTAAGGAACTTCTTCCATTCACTGATCTTGCTAAACCTCAAATTTTATTAATCAAATTTTCATTTTGTTTTTATTATATATTCAGGTCATATGCATTATTTGTTAAATACTGTATACCTAATTCTTTTTTACACGATAGATTGGTACCAAAAAGTAGTGTAGAAAATACATTGTCTATAGGTAAAATAATGAGGTTGTTTCCAGACTTAAGAAATAAATGAAAATTATGAAATAAACTATATGAAAATTTTTATTAGAATGTTATATTTTTATTTGTTATTACATTTTACTTCATAAACATTGAATGTAAATAAAAATGAATTATGGAATCATACATTTCACTTGGAAAATATAAAAAATGTAAAAAATCAATGAGACATTATTTTTAATTTATGTTATATATATATATATATATATATATATATATACATAAATATAAATATCATAATGTAACAAAGAATAAACTTATATATATATATATATATATATATATATATATAAAGTTTATTCTTTGTTACATTCTGACAATAAACGCACACGTTTCCGAATGATTTGAAGATCGTTGCTAACACTAACAATGCTTTGGTAAGCGTATTATTTTGTTAGCAAAGTTTTCTCTGTAAACTCCTGAACAACATTAGCAGTAATGTCCTATAGTGCTGATGTTAAAGTTCACGAATTAATAGATTTTTTTTTTTTCATTGGTTAGGCATTTACAAATTTGTCTATGAATTGACATTAGCGATTTGAGAAAACATTGAAATGTTGAAGCTTTTTCCTCATTAGGATAATACTCGACAATATGATTACCTAACTGGTAACAAGACCAACACCTTCTTTAATTAAAATAGCATTTAACACTTAATTATTATTTTTATTATCACCTTCTTCTTTAGGATGGAAATTTGAAGAACAATGTCAACAATTTTTTTCCTCTTTTAAAGCTTTGTCATTTAATAATTCATCAGTATCTTCAGATCACATATCAATGCATCTGCCAATTAAACGGGTCATTAATAGATGTTTGGAAATTCAGTCATATTAAAGACAACAAGATGTTTCCTTTTTATACATTCTGGTAAAATGGCTTTCCAACATCCATTCAAAGTTGAAGACGTTTCTCCACATGTACATAATCGGAAATTTTTCCACATATCTAGGACAGTTAATGTTTTATCATTCACTTTTGTCCAAAATGTATTGAAATGTTTGTTTTTCATAAAAAGTTAAACATGTTATGATAAATTATTTTTATGATGGTTAAATCAAGGATGTGGTATTAGTTTGGTTTTAGATGGTGCACAACAATATTCTAGGCATTTGGTATTCATTGAGCACCTAAATTAGGGAATGATTCATTTGAAGAACTGTTCTATAAAAAATCAATGATGACTCAAGCACTTGTATTTGTCATTCAGTAAACTGACAATTTATTCAAATCTACACCTTTTATTGAATATGGTCTTTGAACTCGATTAACAAGCAAATACTTCAATACAAATTGACAGATCTTTGCTACTTTGTAATCACTACAGTTTTCTGTGATTTTGCTATATGGGTTCCTCTTGTTATTCTCTTCCAGAAAGTTTGCTTTCATCAACATTCCAAACTAGATCAGGAATGCATTTATCATTTGTCTTCCATGAACTTAGATATTTTTTTTGAAAATTATTTAGCATGTGTTTTATCTGAAGATGCAATTTCACTTTCTCTTTCAACGTTTATGAAATTCATGGGCTTCAAAAAGTTTGCCATCCATCCTGTTCTTGCAGAAAAAATATTTTCCGTGTTCAACATAGATTAAATATCAGGCTTGATTTCTTTAATATGTTTGTAAAATTTTAATGTTGTTTGCTTGATGACATTTTTATCTACTAGTTCCATTTTTTCTGGCATTTCTTCTATCCATATTTTTAAGATTTTTCCATTTTTCCTCCAGAATATTTTTTATGAAAAATCATGTGTTAGCATTCAATTTTTTCCCAAACCATAACATATATTTTTTTATAATAGCAGATTCATGACTTCTAATATTTCTTACATTACTTTCGTGTAAACCAAAATCCTTTCCTACATCTGGTGTTCTTTATTTAGTTGCAAGACAATCTAAAATTAGAGATTTAGTTTCCAAATTTTTTTTTCAAATTCTTTTTGATAAGTAAATTATTGACCTTGTATAAGGCTACAGAAAAATATTTCGGATTTAATTGACAAAATATAAATTCCAAAATACACTTGCCCATGAATAGCACATCATCTATTGATTTTTGGAAAATTAATAAATTAAATTTAAGCAAAATTATACATTTTTTAACAACAACACCAACAAAGAATATTTTTTAAACATATCAATATCAAAAAGATAATTTTCTTTCAAAACAAAACTTCAAAAATGTTACAACGAAGGCACCTCAATTTTCTAATTTTATGTATATTGCCAAAAAGAGGATTATATTTTTAAAATAATGGGAAATAAGGAGATGGAAGATTTTTTTTAAAAAAAATATTAAATGGTAATAACATATATTTTTGCTTGTTTATTTTTTTTTATTGATGTTGTTATTTTAAAACAACTGAAGTAGAAACATAATTTGTTTTTGTTTCTTGTATTTTTTTTTTTTTTAAATTTATGTTATTTCAAAATTGTAAATTAAAAATGTGTAAAAAGAGTATTAGTTATATGTGTGTTAGGAAACATTAAAAAAAAAAAATCAGTTTTACATATTTAAAAAAATTAATAAAGTTCATTACCAATCAAATTGCTAGAAAGTTCATGTGTTCAGCATCATCATCAATACTTATCAATCCACTGAAGGATGAAGGTCTCTTCATATTTCAATCCATCTTCTCAGATCTTTAGCTTCTCTTTTCGACATCACTCCTGCACATTTTTTATTTCATCAATCCATCTCACAGTGGCCTATTTTTGAATCTTTTACAATCTCTTGGAATCCAGTTTATGATTTCAGTTGTCCATGTCCTATAATCTCTTCTAGCTATATGTCCAACCAAGCTGCACTTCAGGCTTTTATTTTTTTTTTCAATGAGGCTAATAACACCCGCTTCTTCTCTTACCCATATATTGTGATTTCGATCTCTTCTTGTTACTTCCAACATGAATCTCTTCATACTTTTTTGGGTGGTCTGAAGTCTCTGTATTGCTCTTCTATTAAGTCACCAAGTCTCAGATCTATAAGCAACAACTGAAAAACACATTTATTAAAAACCTTCCTTTTCAAACACATAGGCATATTTCCTACCAAAACCATTTCAACCAAGTTTAATTCTATGATTAATTTCATCCATTATGTTTTCATCTGACCTAAGTATTTGTAATTGTTAACTTCTTCTAACTTATTATAATCAATCTTTATTTTCATATTTTAAAAAAAAATGCATTAAACATTACTTTAGACATTTTAATATTTATCTTTAGTCCTACTTACTTATTCACCCAAAACGCTAATAAATATTTGACATTCATTTTCGATTCTTTTAAAATCTATAAAGTAATATAAATGATTTTATTATAAAATTGGCCAGTAATTTTCAGGAATTTTAATTTTCCTATCCCAATCAATTTCAAACCTCATCCTCTTTGCCATTAATAGATAGTTTTTATTCTTTCCACTGAAGCACACTTTTAATTGTTTTATGCTGTTGTTTTGATTTCAATAATAAAAACTTAGTATTATTTTTACTTATAATTGATTCACTCACAAAATATTGCTATAATACTTATTATATTACAAGCATAATGTTATTAGATTCAGGGTCTAATTACTTTTAGAATAAACCTATCTTAGACAAAAATAAATCAAGTTAGAGGTAGATAATTTGTAATTGGCTGATCAAATATTTTTGCTTCGAATTCAATAATAAAACCCTGTTTTCCAATATTTTTTTTACTTTATATTATTTATTTATTTCAGAAAATATTTTGATTTTTGAAGAGAAATGTAATTAGATTGAGTTTTTTAAAGATACTTCAAAATAAATAAATCAAGATATGGTTGTAATTTGTGATTGGCTGGAAAAAATGGTACAAACTCCTCTAGAATTACTATTCTTTCTCTCTCTCTCTCTCTCTCTCTCTCTCTCTCTCTCTATATTTAAAATTTATAATATATATATATATATATATATATATATATATATTATAGATTTTAAATGAGTCGAAAATGAATGTTATAATGTTAAAAATAAGGAAGCATTGTTTAAAGCTTCGTCTGAGTTTTGGGTAATAAAGCATATGGACTTAAATCTTAATAATCATATTAAAGTTGTTTTTCTTTTGTAATCAACACTAAAAACTTTTATTAACTGATAATTTTTTAATATATATTAATTTAAAAAGGAAAGGCCAATTCCTATTTTTGTCTATTATATAAGTTCTCTCCCTTTCTTTACTATACACGTTGCTAAATTAACTTTATAAAACGTTTTATTTGAATTGATATAATAATACAAATTTAAAAATAAGTTAAATTATATTGATAATGGTTTGTAAACTGGTAGCTTTGTAATTATTAAAATAATCTTCATCTCAATTGCAAAATTTTATTGTAAAGTGAAGATACTTCAACTAATGTGGTGCATGTTTAGAATTGCCTCATGTTTTTCTTCTATTTGCTTCTAAAATATAAAGCATAGTTTCATCACTTTTTATACTTTGCCAATTGTCTGTGGATTCAATAGCATTTTTTTTTCTTTGTATAATAATTTTGCAGTTTATAACATGTAATATTTACGGGAAATACTGTTTATTATTATTTACTTTTTTTACAAAATATTTCTATATTATTCAGAGTATCATCTCTAATGTTAAATTTTTTTTTTCTTATTGGTAAAAAATCTAATACTGTTGTCTTCTTTTACAAACATAATCAGACTAATATATATATATGTTCAAAAGATGGCGCTTTACCAAAACCACCGAACAAGTGTAAAATTTGTTTACATAAACGAAAAAAGAGTCAGAATTAACTACCTCTTTCATTTGCTCACCACCAGATCAGCTGATTTCAAGCTGGTTTGCTCTCCTCAGTGAGGGATGGTAAAGCGCCATCTTTTGAACATAAATAACAAGTGATAGCAGGTTACGTGAATAACTTGTTTTTGTTTTTCATATATATATATTAACCCTCACCTATAACCTCCATCTTCTTCACTTATTTACTTTATTATATTTATAATTGCCCAAGTGCCAATTCTATTTGCAAAATAGAATAAAATTTATAATTATAAATTATATTTAGACTTATTTACAAGGTTTTATATGATAACTATTCCATGACCTAGCTCAGTTGAGATTATAGGATATGGTCTTTATATATGAGGCCGACAAGGATGATAAAAACGTCTATAAATAATAATATTATAAGATTAATTTAAGTGTGCTCAGAGCATCTATTCAATACTAAAACTGTTGCAAAATTGACTATTCTCATATTTAGCACAGGATAGATAATGATTAAGACCGGGTACCTTTATATCCATATCACTATCTATTCCAAGCAAAGTAAAATGTATTATTGGCATTGTAATACTGAGATTTATTACCAGCAGACAAATTAAATAAAACTTGAATTATATTGACAAACTTATATCTTCTATAACTATGTTATATTAACCAGATGTGTGTGTGTGGAAATGAAGGATTGGACGTAAATACTCAAGCAATTAATTTGGACCTTTAATTCATTAAAATATTTATTAAAAAAAAATAAAAATAAAAAACAAAGAAATAATTATAATAAAAAAAATATTATTTATGCACCTTGATAACCAATTACATCTCTTCTAAGGCAACATCAAAATTGACTACTATTTAATATGTTAATCATATATCTTCGAATATGTGCGTTTGATTATATTGTAAATATAATGTATTAATGAAATATATTTTATTAGATTATTTATAAACTTGTATGATGCCACAAATCAATTATCTTTTACATATTATAAATATATATATATAACACTTATCTGTTACAATCGGTGTAAATCATCTGACAGTGACTATACAAAATAAATAAAGGCAGGGAAAAACAATAACCAAACACTTATACCTATATGCTTAAGGGTTAATGAATATTTTCAAACTTAATCTACACAATCTAATTGTCCCTTGACTATTTCTACCTTCAATTCACATTCAATATACTTCCTATATACCGAACTTATAACAGATAAGGTTTTAATTCAGTATTTTCCTTAATTATACCTCATTAACTAAATTGCATAATAAATACAACATCTTTAAAATAATAATCTATAGCATCACACACACATCCGAATATCTAGAATCAGCTATAATATAATTTATAAATCATACAAAAAATAAATTATCATACTCTAATGATAATGAAATTACATTGTTTTTTTTTTTTTTTTTTAAAAAAAAAAAAAAAAAAAGAACACAAAACAAAAACAAAAACAAAATTGTTTATACATCTATTGTAATCAAAAAAAAATATTTGTCAATATCCCTTAAAAGAAAATTGAAAGTTGAAAGTTAAAGAAACATACATATTAATTTACAAAAAAAAAAAACAATGGTAAATTATAACATAAAAAAAAAAAAGTGTCTATCCGATTGTTAAGCATAACTTGTTAAGAATGATAAGAGTTTTTTTTTTTATCCTAGAATTCCGTGACAGGTGTTAAAAATGACCTTTGCATGCATTGACATTATTTCACTATATTTACATGAATATCCAAGTTATACAGTAGAAAATGATCTTCTGGTTATAAAATTAAATAGATAAACCCTTTCATTTTGAATTTTGTTTTGTAGAATATTGATATAAAATGATTAGAATTTAATTTTATTCGTTTGGTTTTAGTGTCTAATGAAAAAAAAAATGTGCTAGCTTTATTTTACACAATCTTGCCATTTTAATATTACTTACTTTTCGCATATCTTAAAATAAATTATAATTACTTATCTTACGTAACATAAAGGTATTTTTGAAATAGTAAGAATGGACCATTGCTTTGGCAGAAATTTGAAGGCTGACATCCCTCTTGGGGGGTTGCTTATTTCCTCATCCTATATCCTTCCAGTAGTATAATAGAAATTTTCCATAAACATATCATTAGAATCCTTGCAATTGTTTTTTAATATTTGTAATACTTTTAGAGAGTTAGTGATTTTTTTAAGTTTTTTTTTTTTTACATTTCTTCCTTAGAGCTTTTTTACTTTCAAGCTTTAAACTCCATGTCTTTTTCCCTTCACGCCCTCTGTGTTTCTATGACAATAAACTTTGGAAGCTTTCCAGAAATATTATTTATAAAAATTTTAACATTAAAATGTTTAAATATAATAAACATAGTAATAAAAAAATATTAAATACTAATTATTAATTTTAGAAATGTTATTTACTATTACAAATAATCTCTATCATTTTTAAAACATAAGATTCTAAGACAATATATAATCAGTAACTTATAAATAAAAACATAGAAAAGAAAATTCTAATTAATAATATATTTATGCATCTGCCTATTATGACCTGTAAATCCTCTACTATACACAAACATCTACCCCTAAACATATAGTCCAAAACACCACCTATCAATATACCCATTTAAAATTTTAATTTTGTTAAAATCCTAATTTTAACTAGCAAATTACATCACAATTTAACTTTAGTTTTCCTAAAAACTCAATTTTAAATATTAGATTATATCACAATTCATTTTTCTCAACTAATTACCTTTAGCCATTGTTAGCACAGATGTGACCCTCCCACATTTCTTTCTGGTGCCAACCTGAAAGGTTACAATATATATAATTTATTCCAATTTTCATATTTGAAATTTTCTTCATTCTATGTCTTATCTCAGTAAAATAATTATAATGTTAATATGCTCTTATTTCATTCTCTATTTTTTCAACTTCTCAATACTGTATACGTTTTTCCTTTTTTATTTATTTTATTTGTTGCCATTAATTTTCTTCAAGTATGAACCATTTTCAAAATCTGTAAACATTTAGTAATTTTAAATTTGAAACTGTTTAGAAATAACGAAAATCAAGGGACAATATTGTTTTCTTAACATTTTTTTTTTTTTAATTTCACTAGTTTTAAGTAAAACATAAATCAAATTATCACTGATCATTATCAGAATATAAGCTGTAGAGAGTATTATAATCATGAAATGCATATTTATGTCATACAACTTGAACATTATTGTCTTATTTTTCTACGGTAGCATTTTTTTTAAATATAAAGTAATAATTCATAATATACATGTTTTTTTCTCTATTTCTGGGAACTCTGTATCTGCTTTCTCTATAATTTCTTTTCAGCCATTTTTTTAAATCAATCATTTTTAATTTTAGTAACAATGACTTCCATAACAACTATCATTGAAACCAAAACATCCTTAGATGATTTTTTTTAAAAAAAACGTTTCCTTCAAATTCTAATATTATATTCTCATAACAAATTCAGACTTATGTTAATTTGATCAGAAATAAGTTGTGCATACCGATTAAACAATGTACTTTTATTTATTGTTAAATACTTGTATAAAAACATGATATATATATATATCTGTATTTTTAAATCATATAATAATAATTCAAACAATTTTAATACAGTATTCAAATTTTAAACAATATATTCTCCGGAAATACTTTCAATTGTATAATTGATGATCTTTATCATTTATCAACCATTAATACAAATGTACACAAAATAAACTTATATTATCCATCATTAAATCCATTCAAATTTCCCACAATTCTATTGTTTTTAAATTAGCTGATTGTCTATTTATTAAACCCTCCCTATTCCTAGATATCATCATTGTCTCCTTAATTTTTCGTTTTTGATTACATCTTTCAATTTGAATACTTTTTAAATCACTATTGTCAAATTTATAACCATAATTACATGCTCTTTTGTGATTGAAAATAATTGATGGGGTATTCATACTTACTGAAGGTAAGTTTTCTTTCTGTACACATTTATACAATATCTTATGATCATTATATCGTTTTTGTAATGTACATTTTGATTCCCTATATATTTCATTCCACAACCACACACACACACACACACACACACACACATATATATATATATATATATATATATATATATATATATATATATATATATATTAATAATTCAAACAAATATATTTAACACAGTATTCAAAATTAAATAATATATTCTTTACCAGAAGTACTTTCAATTGTTTCACTGACAATCTTTATCAACTGTTAATACAAACGTACAAAAATAAAAACTTGCATTACCCATCATTCAATCTATTCAAATTTCCCACAATTCTGTTGTCTTTATATTAGCCGATTGTTTATTCATCAAACCACCTCTATTCCTAGATATCATCATAGCCTCTTTAATTTTAAGTTTTCCTACATCTTCAATTTGAATAATTTTTATATCTCTATTATTAAATTTAAAACCATAATTACATGTTTTTATTATGATCAAATATAATTGATGGAGATTCATATTTACTGAAGATATATTTTCTTTCTGTACACGTTTATATAATGTCTTATGATCATTATATCTTTTTTAATTACATTTATTCCCATATATTTTATTCCCAACCACATTCCAACATATATATAACAGAACTTAATTCAAACTTACAAATCTTGGTTTTAGAAATATTTATTATATCATTTATATTATTTGAAGAGAAAAAAGAAATCCTACACAAACCAGTGTAAAGTTTATTATTTAATTTAACTTGTTGATTAGATATAAAAAGTATAGAAAACCATTTATCATTTTTTAAATTGATTTAATATTTTATTATTATTACTTTTATTTTGATTATATTTTGTAATTGTATTATAAATAATATTCCTTACTTAACCAACATTCAACATATCAGTAACAAATATATTATAATTTTTAATTTTATCACTAATAAACTTACACAAAAAATCATTTTTATACAAAAAAATGACTTCAAACCAGCTAATTTATGACCCATATGAACTCTACAATTATACTGAATATAACCCCTAATTTTCACAGGTTTTAAAATCATATTATAATCAAACACATTATTTTTTTAATAAATATATAAATAAGCATTTATTTTATATAGCATATGTTTATAATTGTATACATTCAAATATCAGCCTTTTAAGCTAACTGTGCATACGCTTTGTGAGTGTTAATAATAAATGAATACTTTCTCACCAATACAAGATATAGTATTTATGCAGGAATAAAAGGAATCCTTTTATTCCTACAACTCAAATGCTTATATATGAGTAAATTTTAGACAATTTTGCCTGTGTCATTCATTCAGACATCGTATATAGTAATTTAAAGTGATGGTTCCATCCTCACACTTTACTTGCCAGTACTTCAGATTTGCTCATATATAAGCATTTGAGTTGTAGGAATAAGAAAATTCCTTTTATTTCTGCATAAATACTATATCTTGTATTGGTGAGAAAGTATTCATTTATTATTAACATTCGCAAAGCGTATGCACAATTAGCTTAAAAGGCTGATCTTTGAATAAATATATGTAAAAACTTTGTAGAATTTTCCTTCTCTTCATTTGACATCCATTTTATATTAGTAATCAAATTTACCTCACTAAATAAATTAACTATTATGTCATTTTGTGTACATATAAATACATCATCAACATATCTACAATATACTTGAATTCCTTTATATTTTACCTGAGGTAATATCTTAAATTCATAACTAGAAACAACAAAATTACAAATCAGTGATATTACTGGAAAATTCATTGAATGTCCATAATTATAAAAACAATCATTAAACTTAACATATGTATGATCATTTACAAATCTTAATATTTTAATACTAAAATTCTTAATGTTATTGTCTATAGATTTTAAAATCAAAGCTTTTTCAATAATCTATATTGATTCCAAACAATTAATTGAACCATACATTTAGGATATGTCAAGTGTACACATAACATCATTATTATCAATTTTTATATTTTTAATCATATTAATAAAATCAAATAATGAAGAAACTGTATAATCTCCAAATCCAAGCACATCTTGCATTATTTTTTCAATATATGTACAAGCATTATAATAACAAACACCACCAAAATCTAATATTACTCTTAATGGATAATCATTTTTATGCAATTTTATATTTGCAAAGATCATTGGAAACACTTTGCATCAATAACTTTTTTTTTCTTTTTAGCAATCATTAAAATGTCATTAATAAATTTCATTCTATATGTATCAATATTATTTAATTCACTTTTTTCAAAACAAAGCATTTTCATCTGATCCATAATTTTCATGTCATATTCATTCTGTTTCATTAAGCACATCCATAACCCCTTGTCCTCTTTCAAACAAATTAAATTATTACTTTTTTAAAAAAAATTAAATTCATAAATTTATTTTAACCAAACATTATCATTTTTGCTTATCAAATGTTTATTTTTTATTTCATTAATTATTTTATTTTTATCATTTAAATCATAATTTATAACAACAAACAAATATTCAATCGCAGCATTTAATTCAATAGTGGAATTTTTCTAACCTCCACCAACATATTAGATCCAAAATTTAAAATATAATGTTGATTAAAATTCACATCTACACCAGATATATTAACAAAGTTCTGATCATTAAAATTTCTTGGAAACTTTTTATTATACAAATGTTCAAATTTTCTATTAAATTTATCCATCATTTTTGAATGCTAATTATTAAACGTATTTGACAATTTTTTTTTTTATATTCATATAAATAATCAATTTTATTAATGTAAATAAAATAATTTAACATTCTTAAATACTTTCTATTATAAAACAGCAAATACTTACATTGATCAATTATATTACAAATAATTATATTTTTAAATAATCCATAGATCTTACACTCAATTTACACAATTTATTTATTTTAATTTAAGATATTACCTCAGATAAAATATAAAGGAATTAAAGTATATTGTAGATATGTCAATGATGTATTTATATGTGCACAGAATGAAATAATGGTTAATTTATTTAGTGAGTTAAAGATGATTAATAATATAAAATAGGTGTTAAATGAAGATAAGGAAAATTCTATAAAACTGTTAGATATATTTAATAGAAGAAACAATGGTGTGTTTGATTATAATATGATTTGAAAGCCTGTGTGAATTAGAGGTTATATTCCGTATAATTCTAGAGTTCATATGGGTCATAAATTACCAGGCTTGAAGTCATTTTTGTTTAGAAATGATTTTTTTGTCTAAGTTTATTAGTAATAAAATTGAAATTATTAATGTATTTGTTACTGATATGTTGAATGTTGGTTACAAAATATAATCAAAATAAAAGTAAATATAATAAAACATTAAATGAATTAAAAAATGATAAATGGATTTTTATTTCTTTTATATCTAGTCAACAAGCTAAATTAATTAATAAACTTTATAGTGGTTTGTGTAGGATTTCTTTTTTCTCTTCAAATAATATAAATGATATGATAAATAATTCTAAAACCAATATTTATTCAAATTGAAAGATGTAATAAAAAACCAAAAATTAAGGAGGCAATGATGATATCTAAGAATAGAGAGGGTTTAATGAATAGACAATCAGCTAATATAAAAACAACAGAATTGTGGAAATTTTGAATGGATTGAATGATGGGTAATATAAGTTTATTTTGTGTACATTTGTATTAATGTTTGATAAAATAGTTTATATATATATATATATATATATATATATATATATATATATATATATATATATATATATATATATATATATATATATATATATATATATATATATATATATATATATATTACATGAATGAAATGCTCAGGCGCCAGTTCCATTAATGAATAGAACCATATAATATAATATATAATATAAAATTATTACTGAGACTCTATACTTAAGTTTATGTTCAGCTCAGCTCAGTGGGAGGCTATAGGCAGTTCAAAAGATATATAATAATAGATGAATAAAGAAAGAAATATTAGCAAACATTCAATACAATGTAAATTCATTTGTTAATTGATTGTATGATAAAGAATCATTATGTTTACTTAGTACAGTCTATTAAAAATATACTTTAAATTTAATTTATTTCTTCATCCAAGTATAACATATATCAGCTTGCTATAATTATATTCCTAAGCAATTTTATTACTTGGCATATCATAATTTAAACATTTACTCTAATGCCAATCAAGAAATAAATAATAAGATCTCAGGGAATTAAATAAACACAGTTGAATTAATAAACTCCATTGCCCATAATTTATAATTATAATGTATGCTAAAATATAATGAAACAAATTGACTAAATATTTTACTGTGCTTCAATAATAAGATAATGACAGAGATAGGGTATTTTAATCTCATATCATCATCTAACGAATATACTGACTTGGCAACCTTTCTAATACGTTTATCAAGTGGCAAATACTCTTTATAATGTTTGGATTAAGAACTACAATATTGTCAGACACTAGAAAATTTAATATGATAACTTTAAAATAGTATATATGTTTTATAATAGATTTATACAATGTGGAGATGTGGAAATGGAAATACGAATGTATACAAAAAATAACTCACGACACAGTTGTTTTAAATTTAAATAACCAAATACATCATTTATTACAAATAAACAAAATAAATTGGGATGAACATAATATTTACAAAATAGGTCTTCGTTTTATTGATCTTTAAATTATTAAATAAATCTTTAGCATCAGTTTGGGATTCCTACTATTAAAACAAACTAATAATAAACTTAAAGATACCGATTTGGAACACATACTTGCTTAGATGTTTTATCCATACGACAATAAATAAATGAAATATCATATTATTATCACAACAAATATATATATATATATATATGAAAAACAAAAACAAGTTTTAATCACGTTAAAACCTGCTGACGCTTGTATTTATGATCAACAGATGGCGTTTTTACCAAAAACACGATCAAGCGTTTGTTTACATAAACGATCAAAGAGTCAGAATTAACTATCTCTTTCGTTTTAGCCCACTTTCAGATCAGCTGATTTCAAGACATTTTGCTGTCATCAGTGAAAGACAGAGCCAATAAACTAGATCTAAAAACTGACTCCAAGTGTTTATGCACAGAGTTTCTATCAGTTTGCAAGCATGAAATTTTTCAGACCGATAAAGTCTTCAAATTCAGCCAAACAAGCTAGATAGCTACATGGGTCTGATCTCAGTTCAGCTTCTCCACATAGTCAAAGCCTCTGCAATCTATATCATTGCGGAAACCTTTAAAGGTAGATTTATGAAAAACAAAAACAAGTTTTAATCACGTTAAAACCTGCTTTGACTATGTGGAGAAGCTGAACTGAGATCAGACCCATGTAGCTATCTAGCTTGTTTGGCTGAATTTGAAGACTTTATCGGTCTGAAAAATTTCATGCTTGCAAACTGATAGAAACTCTGTGCATAAACACTTGGAGTCAGTTTTTAGATCTAGTTTCTTGGCTCTGTCTTTCACTGATGACAGCAAAATAGCTTGAAATCAGCTGATCTGAAAGTGGGCTAAAACGAAAGAGATAGTTAATTCTGACTCTTTGATCGTTTATGTAAACAAACGCTTGATCGTGTTTTTGGTAAAAACGCCATCTGTTGATATAAATACAAGCGTCAGCAGGTTTTAACGTGATTAAAACTTGTTTTTGTTTTTCATAAATCTACCTTTAAAGGTTTCCGCAATGATATAGATTGCAGATGCTTTGACTATGTGGAGAAGCTGAACTGAGATCAGACCCATGTAGCTATCTAGCTTGTTTGGCTGAATTTGAAGACTTTATCGGTCTGAAAAATTTCATGCTTGCAAACTGATAGAAACTCTGTGCATAAACACTTGGAGTCAGTTTTTAGATCTAGTTTCTTGGCTCTGTCTTTCACTGATGACAGCAAAATAGCTTGAAATCAGCTGATCTGAAAGTGGGCTAAAACGAAAGAGATAGTTAATTCTGACTCTTTGATCGTTTATGTAAACAAACGCTTGATCGTGCTTTTGGTAAAAACGCCATCTGTTGATCATATATATATATACTTTCGAGAGGATATTACGGTTGATTGACAAAATAAATCAAACCATTAATCTTTGGCATTCAGCAAAACAACTTTCTCTAATTGACTAAATAATAATTTCAATTCCTTATACCGTTCACACATAGCAAAATCATGTTTATTCTGATGATTTGATGATTACTTTTTATTTAAATAGATACATTGGGTTTTAAAATACTTATTTCTTGTTTAAATCTTAATGTTTTATACCTTTATTAACTGAATTTAGTATATTTCAGAGCATTTATTTCTCATTTTTATATTTCATAATTCTATACCTCAATTCGCGATATTATTTATATTACGCGTGTGTGTGTACGTTCAAGCAGCAACATTATAAAACAATATTTTCTGTAAACTCTCTCTTCATTAAGAAAATATCACATAATTAATTTATTTCGAACAATGTCGTAAATCCTCCATAAATATGGCACTAGTACTACATCCAGAATTAATCTAACAATTTGTCTAACCAGTTTTTAATTAACACAAAGCTATATTTTATGATGTTACATACAACACGTTATAAAGGAAATATACATGAGGAGCAGATAAACATCTATTGAACACTTCTACCAGAATTCACCTAATTCCACATATACCTTTGGTGGAGAACATCTACTCAACACCAATAATCCAAGAAAAACGTCATATCACTTCCAAAGCATCATTTAATCATCTTTTAACAATAACTCTTCTACTTTTAAATATATTATTTGGTGGGGATATTAAAATCCACAACACCAGGACCCTAAGAACATCACTTCAAAAATATCATTAATCATACGCATATAAAATAAACTAGGCTCTACTCATGGAAATTATTAACATATATTAAATAAGCAAGATATTTTATCCCTATAAATATTACAACGCAGTCAGATTTCTTTCTATTATCATAGCTTCTAAAATATTGAACCTTATAAATACATGCTAGCAAACAAATACCTATAGATAATACATCAATCTGTTCAACTCAGAAAATACGACACTGTACGAATTTATGCATAAAATATTCACAAATTATACTTTATCACACAAATATTACAATTGTGCAAAACAAACACACTCTCGCGAATAAAAGTATATATAATATTAACCCTAAATTACGCACTAAGCAGGTAATATGATAATAAAATATTGCATTAAGGTATAATTTTTTTAATTTAATAAACTTTAGGTTACTTTTAAGATTTAATGCTTCTAATTATTATGAACGAACTTTCTTTTTATATTTAACAAACTATTTTTATTATACGTTCGTTCGTTGATTCAAAAATAATAATAATAATAAAAAAAAATAAAATAATAATAATAATAATAATAATAATAATAATAATAATAATAATAATAATAATAATAATAATAATAATAATAATAATAATAATAATAATAATAATAATAATAATAATAATAATAATAATAATACTTCTCACTTTAAGATAATAACATATGCAAAAATAAATGTAAACCTCTCTAATAATATATTATTAAAAATATTTCCTTCATCCTCATAAGGAAAATAATCAATTTTTTTTTTTACCGAGACGTACTACTCCTTTAAGTTGTACGTTTTCCAGAGACGGTCTTGAAAGTCAAAATAACATATTGAAGCAGAATCTGAGATTCAGATTGCGCTTCACAGCCCACTTCCAATCTTCCGCTACCAACCTAAATTCAAACCCTATTCTTGCATATATATTCCACTCACTAACACATTTGTTTGTATCTTTTAGTTTGAGTATTATTAACTAACATATGTATTAACGAAGATATTGGCAGAAATATCTGAATTTAAACATGCAAAATAAAATTAATAAATGTAGCGTTTAAAAATTCGTATACGCAATAGGGAATGGGGGATTAATTATAACGGACTTATAATATCAAAATATATTATAATTTCTGTATTAATTTGTTTTATAAAAGTTATAATAATTGTTGTTAATTGCAGCTCAGATATCTACTGATATTGTAGAGACAAAGGTACTGAGTAAATATTTAGTGGAAAAGTTCGTTACATGTAAGTTTATAAAATTGTGTTTTTAAATTATTTTTTTGTCATTAAACTATACTTTTCTGTTAAATTCAATATGGAAGATGCTATTGTAATTAGTCAAAAGTAAATAAAGGTGAGAAACTTTAATTAAAAGTTTCTCTAAAATCAAAATTAGAAACTAAACTTAATTGATTTACTTTTGTCACAAACATTTTTTTATAAAAATTAATTAAAGTTTGAATACTTATCTAACAATGGCATTTTCCATCACAATGGGTAAAAGCTTGTATACGAATTCTTTTGGAAATTAGATTGCAATGACCAATCAAGAAAGGGATTCCAAAAATACCAAGGCATGGGATAATTACAAATTATTTTTAGGAGAGTAAGTAAGACAGTCAAGGAGAACAGTCACCAAGAAAATTTGCGTTGGTTATTTTCAATGTGTACTGAGTAAATCTAAATCGCCTTTCTCGCCATTCGAGATGGCTTTCCCTGAAATTTGTGCCCTGGATCCCGATACTCAGACTATACTGATATGCCTGTTCGTTAAATCATAAAATTACTACCTGCCTGAATAACTGCTTAACAAACTAGATCTAGTTCTCCGAGGGAATCCGAAATCATCAAAAGAACAGCCAAGTTTGTACAGAGGTAACAATTTCAAATGCTGCTAGACTCTTAAAGTTAGCGTGAATAATTTTAACTCTCACCTATCTATTTCTTTAAACATTTTGTAAAGCTTTCATTTGTAAAATTTAATATTAGTTATGAATCAATTTATGAATTCTTACCTTTTGTCAATTGTACTTTCTTCTCTCTATATAACTTAGCTGTAATCTCTCCTACATTAAACCTCTCCTGAATAATTATTAGTACTTAATGTCACGTCTATGCGGCAATATTTTATTCTTATTATTATGTTTTATACTTTCAGATACTAAATTATATGTCGATAATTTTCCCCCAGAATCGCAAATGCTTACGCTATCTCTTTTAATAAAAGAAAACCCTCCTTACTTTTCAGAGGGTAATTAACCTAGTAGTTTTGAAAACAAATTTGTTATTCCTAGTATAGCGGGGGCCTGCCAGTCGGGGGAAATAAAATCAGAATTTGATAATTATTGTACAATGTTATTTTCGAAAAAACTAAGCAAAATCTGTTTTCTTAGAAATGTGTTTTTTATTAATTAAATAATAGCGCTCACTTCTAAAAACTTTAAATATATTTATATGAATTAAATTAATGTTACTTTCATGAAATCACTAACCGCCACCAATTTTATATATATTTAATCCTATGAAAATTATCTATTTATTAAAGCATTCAAAACCAAAGATTTATATTAGTCATACGTTGTGGGAAGTTTATGTGTAATTCAAAGTAATATAAAGGGAAGGGGGGAATCGTTTAGTTCTATGAGCTATATTATATTAGCATTAACTGTAATTCTTCCACATCCACGTAGTAATCAAATCATACCGGTACGAGGGGTTTTTATTAATAAAGATAGGCGATAATTATTTATTCCTTAGCTAAATATCTATATATTTATATTAATGCAAGCGTTACGTGTATACCGGCCTTTCGTGATATATATATATCTTTGTGCTTCGTTCACTTTTACTTCTAATGCCAAGGACAAGGTTTGGCAAACCTCTTTGGATTTCTTCAGCGCGTGATATTATTGCATAGGGTTCGCTCTGGCAAAAGTCCAGCCTATGGCAATTCAATAAAGCGCCTTCTTCGTTGTTTATGACCCGACCCTGCCGACGTTTGCAGAAAGTCGCTTTCCTTAACGGTGAATTGAAGCATCTTCTTAGATCTTAGAATAGATCGTTCCATTGCCATCATACACATACCGCTCTCCCATATTTTGTTCTTTTTAAAAGCCTATTAATTCTCCTAAACCGTACTGTTACGATTATACTAAATGGATTGCCATTTTTTAATATATATTTCATTCACACTTTCAGATACGACACTTCTGCCATTATTATTATTTCCCAAATTAGCTTCCCACACACACGTTCTTATATAGCAAATGCAAGTATTAATTAAATAAAATTACCCTTATCATCCAACTTAATAAACTTACGTATTGGTATGAATGCTGTTATTTTAGTACTGGTGGATTCAAATAATTTTCAGATACCGTAGTCTAGCGCTCTTATTAAAAATCTTATGTATCCCAGTCAACCGATAAATTATTGACATATAAATAGCCGCAATAGAATAAAGCCATGAATTATTTGTTATTGATGATTAAATATGTTCATTGTATAGTATTGTAAGAGAGGTTAATGTTGTCCAAGGGAGATAAACACCCATTTTATTTACATTGTAACACCAATAACGTTTGCAATCATATCTATTCCAAGTTGATTTAATAAATGTTATATCTTTCTAAATATCTAAGTCATTGTTTCATTTATTGATTAGAAATAATTTTGATGTAATATAAAAAGGTTTCCCTTACTAGATGATCGAAAATCGCTAATTATAATATCCTAGACATGAACCAAGTTCGAATAAGAGTCTTTTTGTGTCACGACTTTGTGATGCCGGTGGGGTAGGAATAAATTAGATCAGTATCATTGGAATTGTTGCTCATAAGTTGGTAGATCTGGAAAATAGGCAAATAGGGCAGAGTTCATGAATGTTCCTGACCTATGTATCTTGCACAGGATTGGATTCGAGGTACTTTTGCCTAGATGCTAGATCTTGTTATATGAACAGACGAAACCGACCGGTACAATATATTATAAAATAAACATAATAATATTAAAGCTTCTCTATCCATCATATACATTATATATGAGTTAAGCAATAAAAAAAAATAAAGACACAAAAGTTATTAGTTTTGTAATTTGAATAAAAAGTTCATTTGCAAAGCTTCTCTCCGGGATAGTACAAACAGTATAGGACACATTCTAAACCACATTTAAACTAAATGCACTTCTGCAGTATAACTTAAAAAAATATATAAGCGTAACTTAAATATACCCACTACTTTTCAGTGTTCATAACATATCCATTTGAGACACCAAATCATGCAAGCAGTTAACTCCTCCTTTATCATACTGAAAATATACGATTGTGCCGTTCTGGATTATATACGCAATTGTCCTTATTATTTTGAATAGCATTCTACACTTTAAATTGACTTTAGTAATTCCGTGATTAGTAATGCTTCGTTTGATATTCCGTCCTTATTGAAGAAAACCAAAAAAAAATTACCAGCATTTTTTTTGTCCTTTAAATTCAATTTAAACAAAAGTAGTTTATATGTTATTTCTTAATTCATAAATACATATTAGCTCCAGATATATCCAATAAATGAATACTGGTATGCTCTATCAAGATAGACATATACTTAAGTCTATGTATAATCTTCGTGCACGAAAAATAGTGAGAACAAAATGTATTCTATATAACAGTCTGCAAACGTTTTCCATATAACAAAAAAAAGGAAACATGTTGCTTAATAATAAAATGATAATAGTTTTGTAAACCATTCTTATTTAAAACTGAAATTAAATAAAATAATATAAACTGCATGATATTAATATACATTTTTACAAGAGCAACGGTGATGAAGAGATTAGTTTTAAATGTTTAAATTGAAGAGAGAATAAATGAATTGAGTAACCTCGTTAAAATTTCGTGCTGCATATTGAAATTAGCTCCTTCCATGATATATTCTTATAATCTGACATCAGCAATTAACTTGAGTTGTTTGAAAAATATAAGCCACTGTCTTTTTGGCTCTAATTCTTTACAAAGCTAATTTTTTACATATTGCAGAGCTTTGTTAACAGCTCTCTCTCTTGCAACAGTTAATTTTTGTTTGTTTTTTTTTTACTAGCTTTCTCCCACACATCTTGCTAACTCTGCTAATTACATATTCAAAAAAAAAAATCTTTACAAAAAAAAATGATTTTGATTTTCAGAATTAAATGACAAAAAAAAAATATACAAATAATGAAATAAATAGCTTTTACAAACCTGAAAGAAAATGAATATTAATTAACTATCAGATAAAAATGATTAATAATTTATTTAATTAGTAAAATAATTTATTGGTTGAACTATCTATTAATCATTGGAAAGAAATATATATTTGTTAATTATTTAAGATACCACTGCAGTTTAAATCTTTTTTATTGTGAAAGTACTATTGTTTGCTGTTATTTAAAGAATGAAAATGAAATGAAACATAATGCAGAATCATACAGGCATACACATGCATGCACTACAATCTAGACATTGAACTGTCTTAACTAAACATAATTAAATATGCTATAAACTGTTGACAAAAAGGATAAGAATTAATAAGTAAAGGATTTTAAAACCATTCAACTAAATATTACACTAACATAAGATCATTTTGCATTTTTCCAATAAAATATATCAATTTCATTAACAAACCACCAACCCCTTCCTTACATTATATACCCTATTAACCACAATAATACTAATAAATACCTATCAAGTAGTCAATAAACTGCATAACAAACCATATTTAAACCTTAAATAATCTTGTTCAAATTTTTTTTAAAATTCTAAGACTATTTCATTTTTTTTTATAATACTATATAGCTATTTATTTAAGATACAAGGTATCTTAGACCCTTGTGCCCATTCAGATGGCCACAATATATATATATATGAAAAAACAAATACAAGTTAATCACGTAACCTGCTATCACTTGTTATTTATGTCCAAAAGATGGCGCTATACCAAAACCGCCGAACAAGTGTAAGATTTGTTTTACATAAACGAAAAAAGAGTCAGAAATTAACTACCTCTTTCATTTGCTCACTCCCAGATCAGCTGATTTCAAGCTGGTTTGCTATCCTCAGTGGGAGATAGAGTATAGAAACTAGATCTAAAACACTGACTCTCAAGTGTTTATGCAAAACGTTTCTATCAGATTGCAAGCGTGAATTTTTCAGACCGGTAAAGTCTTCAAACCCAGCCTAGCAAGCTAGATATTTATATGGGTCTGATCTCAGTTCAGAATCACCATATAATCAAAATCTATGCAATATATATCATTGCAAGAAAACTCTAAAGGTACATTTATGAAAAAACAAATACAAGTTAATCACGTAACCTGCTATCACTTGTTATTTATGTCCAAAAGATGGCGCTATACCAAAACCGCCGAACAAGTGTAAGATTTGTTTTACATAAACGAAAAAAGAGTCAGAAATTAACTACCTCTTTCATTTGCTCACTCCCAGATCAGCTGATTTCAAGCTGGTTTGCTATCCTCAGTGGGAGATAGAGTATAGAAACTAGATCTAAAACACTGACTCTCAAGTGTTTATGCAAAACGTTTCTATCAGATTGCAAGCGTGAATGTTTCAGACCGGTAAAGTCTTCAAACCCAGCCTAGCAAGCTAGATATTTATATGGGTCTGATCTCAGTTCAGAATCACCATATAATCAAAATCTCTGCAATATATATCATTGCAAGAAAACTCTAAAGGTACATTTATGAAAAAACAAATACAAGTTAATCACCTAACCTGCTATCACTTGTTATTTATGTCCAAAAGATGGTGCTATACCAAAACCGCCGAACAAGTGTAAGATTTGTTTTACATAAACGAAAAAAGAGTCAGAAATTAACTACCTCTTTCATTTGCTCACTCCCAGATCAGCTGATTTCAAGCTGGTTTGCTATCCTCAGTGGGAAATAGAGTATAGAAACTAGATCTAAAACACTGACTCTCAAGTGTTTATGCAAAACGTTTCTATCAGATTGCAAGCGTGAATTTTTCAGACAGGTAAAGTCTTCAAACCCAGCCTAGCAAGCTAGATATTTATATGGGTCTGATCTCAGTTCAGAATCACCATATAATCAAAATCTCTGCAATATATATCATTGCAAGAAAACTCTAAAGGTACATTTATGAAAAAACAAATACAAGTTAATCACATAACCTGCTATCACTTGTTATTTATGTCCAAAAGATGGCGCTATACCAAAACCGCCGAACAAGTGCAAGATTTGTTTTACATAAACGAAAAAAGAGTCAGAAATTAACTACCTCTTTCATTTGCTCACTCCCAGATCAGCTGATTTCAAGCTGGTTTGCTATCCTCAGTGGGAGATAGAGTATAGAAACTAGATCTAAAACACTGACTCTCAAGTGTTTATGCAAAACGTTTCTATCAGATTGCAAGTGTGAATTTTTCAGACCGGTAAAGTCTTCAAACCCAGCCTAGCAAGCTAGATATTTATATGGGTCTGATCTCAGTTCAGAATCACCATATAATCAAAGTCTCTGCAATATATATCATTGCAAGAAAACTCTAAAGGTACATTTCTGACTCTTTTTTCGTTTATGTAAAACAAATCTTACACTTGTTCGGCGGTATTGGTATAGTGCCATCTTTTGGACATAAATAACAAGTGATAGCAGGTTACGTGATTAACTTGTATTTGTTTTTTCATAAATGTACCTTTAGAGTTTTCTTGCAATGATATATATTGCAGAGATTTTGATTATATGGTGATTCTGAACTGAGATCAGACCCATATAAATATCTAGCTTGCTAGGCTGGCTTTGAAGACTTTACCGGTCTGAAAAATTCACGCTTGCAATCTGATAGAAACGTTTTGCATAAACACTTGAGAGTCAGTGTTTTAGATCTAGTTTCTATACTCTATCTCCCACTGAGGATAGCAAACCAGCTTGAAATCAGCTGATCTGGGAGTGAGCAAATGAAAGAGGTAGTTAATTTCTGACTCTTTTTTCGTTTATGTAAAACAAATCTTACACTTGTTCGGCGGTTTTGGTATAGCGCCATCTTTTGGACATAAATAACAAGTGATAGCAGGTTACGTGATTAACTTGTATTTGTTTTTTCATAAATGTACCTTTAGAGTTTTCTTGCAATGATATATATTGCAGAGATTTTGATTATATGGTAATTCTGAACTGAGATCAGACCCATATAAATATCTAGCTTGCTAGGCTGGGTTTGAAGACTTTACCGGTCTGAAAAATTCACGCTTGCAATCTGATAGAAACGTTTTGCATAAACACTTGAGAGTCAGTGTTTTAGATCTAGTTTCTATACTCTATCTCCCACTGAGGATAGCAAACCAGCTTGAAATCAGCTGATCTGGGAGTGAGCAAATGAAAGAGGTAGTTAATTTCTGACTCTTTTTTTCGTTTATGTAAAACAAATCTTACACTTGTTCGGCGGTTTTGGTATAGCGCCATCTTTTGGACATAAATAACAAGTGATAGCAGGTTACGTGATTAACTTGTATTTGTTTTTTCATAAATGTACCTTTAGAGTTTTCTTGCAATGATATATATTGCAGAGATTTTGATTATATGGTAATTCTGAACTGAGATCAGACCCATATAAATATCTAGCTTGCTAGGCTGGGTTTGAAGACTTTACCGGTCTGAAAAATTCACGCTTGCAATCTGATAGAAACGTTTTGCATAAACACTTGAGAGTCAGTGTTTTAGATCTAGTTTCTATACTCTATCTCCCACTGAGGATAGCAAACCAGCTTGAAATCAGCTGATCTGGGAGTGAGCAAATGAAAGAGGTAGTTAATTTCTGACTCTTTTTTCGTTTATGTAAAACAAATCTTACACTTGTTCGGCGGTTTTGGTATAGCGCCATCTTTTGGACATAAATAACAAGTGATAGCAGGTTACGTGATCAACTTGTATTTGTTTTTTCATAAATGTACCTTTAGAGTTTTCTTGCAATGATATATATTGCAGAGATTTTGATTATATGGTGATTATGAACTGAGATCAGACCCATATAAATATCTAGCTTGCTAGGCTGGGTTTGAAGACTTTACCGGTCTGAAAAATTCACGCTTGCAATCTGATAGAAACGTTTTGCATAAACACTTGAGAGTCAGTGTTTTAGATCTAGTTTCTATACTCTATCTCCCACTGAGGATAGCAAACCAGCTTGAAATCAGCTGATCTGGGAGTGAGCAAATGAAAGAGGTAGTTAATTTCTGACTCTTTTTTCGTTTATGTAAAACAAATCTTACACTTGTTCGGCGGTTTTGGTATAGCGCCATCTTTTGAACATATATATATATAATTTTTTGAAAAACAATATTTTAAAAACAAATGTCTACTATAATTTAATATAAGTATTTTCAACTATCTAAGTAGTCATCTCTATATTCAAATTATATAACAAAAAACATTATAAATGTATACAAAAACAATTACATTATGCTTCAATATTTCCACAATTCATTAATTTTTATATTAGCAACTTTCTATTTATCAAGTATTGCTTTCAATTTTTTATTAACATAGCTTCTTTAATTTTATGTTTATTATTATTTCTTTCAAGGTTCTCGTTTATATAGTAACAAATGCTTCTTTGATCTTTTCTCCAAAGTACACCAAGATCCATATATATATATATATATATATATATATATATATATATATATATATATATATATATATATATATATATATATATATATTTTATATATGCTACAAGTCAGCTGGTGTTTCTGACCCAATTTAATTTTAAAATATTATATGTCTGAGACCCAATTATAGACATCATCGTGGCTAATTTTATTTCAGACTTTTTAATCTGATTAGCCTGCTTATTAAAAATTAGACATTCTTGGCAGCTTGAACAGTTCTCAGGGAAACCTGGGTCAAAAGCTTCCATTGAGCCATAGTCATTTTTTTATTTTTCTCTGAGTAAAGTGAGAAAAATATTTATTTCGTATATATTGCGAGTAACCACTTGATACTGTTATTTTTGACAGACTTTTTACTTCACTAGAATGACCAATATTGATTGGTTTATAAACTGCTAATCATGTTTGAAGTCAATTTCTTTAACCGTCTTGGGAAAAAAAAAAAAAAAAACTTTTTTTCAATATGCCAAATCTATTTTTTATTCAGTCTGCAATGAGATAATTTTATCACCCCATTGTGAAAAAATATGCTAACTGACTAATTGCATATTACGCGATTACAACAATCACTGTTCAGCAAATGCCGATGTGTTTTACTTTTTATTTTTCCCAAAATAAATGATTTTAATAATCACTGTTTAGTAAACACGACATATTTTACTTTTTATTTTCCCAAGAAATAAGTGATTTTAATAATCACTGTTTAATAAATATATATATATATCTATATATATATATATATATATATATTTATTAAACAAATATACAAGTCAATACACATATATATATATATATATATATATATATATATATTTGTGTATTGACTTGGGAAACTTAAGTGTGATTTAATAATCACAGATTTGTAAACTTAAATGAGTGCTTATATAAGTGCATACTTGCATATTTATGCTTCCATTTTTCCCCAGCCTGGGGGAAAAATTATTTTGGCTGATTGCAGCAAAAATATGTTGATTTAGGCAGAATTTATGCTCACATTTTTTTTCAGCCATGACGAAAAAATCCTTTGTCAGGGACAAAAATCTGTTGTGTTTGGTCTGGATTAGAAAAAATCCTTTGTCTTGTTGACAGGGACAAAAATCTGTTGTGTTTGGTCTGGATTAGAAACTTATACTAACACCAGTATTATAATTAATATAATAGTTTAAAATCTCAAATTGGGTCAGAAATACCGGCTGACTTGAAATTTATATATATATTAAAATCTAAAAATGTATATTAGATGCTTTGATGTTAAAAAAAGTTGCTGTTAAGAAAGCAAAATTTATAAATGATGTGTTATATATATATATATATATATATATATATATATATATATATATATATATATATATATATATATATATATATATATATATATATATATATGGCCCTTATTCCGAGGAGGCTGTAAAGTCACCAACCAAGGCGCAGCGGTTGGTGGCCGAAGGCAGAGGGTGCTAAGAATCCCCTGATTGCGGACCCAGGCTGACATTTGATGATGACTTTTTATTTAGGTACTTACATCTGCAGATCACTTACAAGTGAAGGAAAATTGCAAGAATTAGAAAAAGAACTGTCTTATATTAAATGGGACATTATTGGACTTTTTGAAGTTAGAAGAAAAGGTGAAGAGACAATTGATTTAAAAAGTGGACATATACTCTATTTTAAAGGCACAATGATTGGAAAATAAAAAGTAGAAGAACAATATTGTGGAGATTGATGGTGTATCGGACAGAGTGGCAAGATTAGTTATACAACTTAATAGCAGATACCAAATGCAGATAATTCTGGTTTATGCCCCAACAAGTTCTCAGAGTGATGAAGTAGTAGAAGATTTTTATATGGATGTACAAAAGGCTTTTGATCAGAGTAAACACCATTTTAAAATGGTTATGGGAGACTTTAATGCTAGAATTGGTAAAAAAAATGAAAAAGAACAGTGCTGTGGGTACTTTTGGTTATGGTAATAGAAATGAGAGAGGACATAGACTTGTGGAGTTTGCAGAAAAAGAAAAACTTTACATTATGAATTCTTTTTTTGAAAAAAATGTTAAAAGGAAATGGACATGGAAGCATCCAAATGTAGGTACAGCAGAATTGGATTATATTTTGACTAACAGAAAATACATATTTCAAGATTGTAATGTTCTTAATAAATTTAACACAGGAAGTGATCATCGATTAGTAAGGTGTAAGATACTTGTTAATGTGAAACTAGAGAGACAAAAATTATTAAGAAAAACAATATTTACAGTTGGTATTCCTAATCTTCAGAAACATTCTAATAAATTTAAATTAGAACTTACAAATCGGTTTCAAGTATTAGTAGATTTTGAACATGATTCAGATTTGAATGAAATTAATATGAAAATAACGGATACACTTTTGAAAACTGCAACAAAGATAGCTGGTAGAAAGAAACAGCAATTGACCAATAAAATTTCTACTGAGACTAGAGAATTTATGGAAAAAAGAAGGAATATGAAGATATACAAAAATGATGCATTAAAAAGAATAGAATATCTCGAATTTTGCAAAATGGTGCGGAAAAGAGTTGAAAATGATATAAGAAAGTATAACTGTGAACTAGCAAGAAAGCTGTAGAAGAAAATGAAAGTCTTAAAAATGTAAAACAACATTTTGGTATTGGTAGAAAATTTATATCTGCAATAAGAAAAAAAAGATGGAATTATTACTAAAAGGAGAGATGACATCATGAAATTGGCAGATGATTTTTATCAAAAATTATATAGTAATAAAGAACAAGTACCTCCTATATCTATTACATCTTCCAAATTGCCCAGAATTTTAAATGAAAAAGTCAGACATGCAATTAAATGTATGAAGAAAGGAAAGGCTCCAGGTAATGATGGAATTATAATTGATATATTAAAAGAAGCAGGTGAAGAAATATAAAAATAATTAGCAAAGCTATATACCAAATGTCTAAATGATAAAGATGTACTGGATGATTGGAAGAATGCAGTAATAATATTAATATTTAAAAAAGGAGGTAAAGAAGATATTAGAAATTACAGACCTATCAGCCTTTTATCAGTTTTATATAAAATTTTTACCAAGATAATTACTACTCGTCTACAGAGAACATTGGATTTCCACCAACCAATAGTCAAGCTGGATTTAAAAGTGGTTTTAGTACAGTAGGTCATATCCAGGTATTGAGAGAAGTTATAGAAAGGACAAATGAATATGAGTTGCCATTATGCTTAGGATTTGTAGATTATGAAAAGGCATTTGATTCTATAAACATTTCTTCAGTGATTAAAGCATTAGATCATCAAGGTATTGATCCAGGATATTGTCATATTTTATAGAATATTTATAAAAATGCAACAGCAACAATTAGATTACATAATGACACTGGGAAAGTCAACATTGAGAAAGGTGTAAGACAAGGTGACTCCATATCTCCAAAACTTTTAAGGTAGTGCTGCATGAAGTGTTTTGTGGATTAAAATGGGAAACTAAAGGAGTGAAAGTAAATGGTGATTATTTAAGGCATTTAGATTTCAAAGATGATGTAGTTGTTTTTGCAAATAATGCTTCTGATCTGCAGGAAATGTTGCAGGAATTATCGGATGAAAGTAGGAAAGTAGGACTAAAGATAAATGTTAAAAAGACTAAAGTAATGTTTAATCGATTTGCTCAGAATATGAAAATAAAGGTTGATTATGATGAATTAGAAGAAGTTAACAGTTACAAATACCTTGGTCAAATTATTAATACAGATGGAAACATAATGGAGAAAATCAATCATAGAATTACTCTTGGTTGGAGTGCTTTTGGTAGAAATAACTTGATACCTAAAGGAAATATGCCTATGTGTTTGAAAAGGAAGGTTTTTAACAAATGTGTTTTACCAGTTATTACTTATGGATCTGAGACTTGGACACTTAATAGAAAAGCAATTCAGAGACTTCAGACCACTCAAGGAAGTATGGAGAGATGTATGTTGGGAGTAACAAGAAGAGATCATAAATGCATTGTATTGGTAAGAGAACAAACAGGTGTTACTGTACTCATTGAAAAAATTAAAAGATTGAAGTGGAGTAGGGCTGGACATATTGTTAGAAGAGATGATAATAGATGGACAATTGAAATTTTAACCTGGATTCCAAGAGATTGTAAAAGACCCAGAAAGAGAACATGTGTGAGATGGATGGATGAAATAAGAAAGTGTGCAGGGGTGATGTGGAGAAGAGAAGCTAAAGATCGGAGAAGATGGATTAAATTGGAGAGACCGTCATCCTGCAGTGGATTGATAATGGTTGATAATGATGATGATATCTATCTATCTATCTATCTATCTATCTATCTATCTATCTATCTATCTATCTATCTATCTATCTATCTATCTATCTATCTATCTATTTATCTATCTATCTATCTATCTATCTATATATATATATATAATCAACGGTCTAATTTGAGAATAACCTTTGTTATTGGCAATTGATAAGTTTTGACAGTGAATCACTGTCAAAAATTATCAATTGCCAATAACAAAGGTTATTCTCAAATTAGACCATTGATTATTATTAATTTGGCCCATCTTCTACAATATCTTTTAAATTTAGTCCTCATATATATTATATATATATATATATATATATATATATATATATATATATATATATATATATATATATATATATATATATATATATATATATATATATATATGCTATGATTTTAAAATGGATATGATTGGCCTATGAGTTTTCCTGTAGTTTCACAAATATGTAGTATTGTAATATCAAGATATATATATATATATTAATATATATGTTGTGCCATTCCGTGTATAATGGCCATGCTCAAAATGGCTGTTTGCTGAAGATTCAGCACAGCTTACATGTATCCCATGAAAATTATAATTTTAATACGATTTATTAAATTATAATTCAGAGGGGAAGTGGGAGGTACGGATATAGTACATAAATAAATGGGTTTGGTCGATATTATATTCTTATTATACCCACAGTACAAGTGTATGCAGTGTATATATGTTTTAATAATTTATTCGACTAGCAAACCTGTATAAAAAAAAAGGGCAAAATAAGTTGTAATATTTGTTTATGTGTAGAACAGTTTTTTTTTTTTTTTTGTTGTTGTATTTTACTACTTATAAATGTTCGAACACACATATATAGAAATGTATTTTTATTTTTTTATTATTTTCCTAAAAAAAATAAAATAAAATTCTAAATAGTTAAAAAATTTTGCATTTATTGGAATTTATCTTTTCTAATTGTTAGAATGAGAGGGTTTGAAATTAATTAATTAAATTTGTAAAAGGAAAAAAACTTTATTGCTAATTACAATCTACTTTCAACCGAAGAAAATGTTTTGTATAAAAGAAATTTCGGTTGATCGTGAATAAAGATAAAATAGATTTTATCTAAGAAAGGAATGTAAGCACAATCGGTGTCAAGTACTCAATTTGGAAGCTTGCAAAAGTGTACTTTAATAAATAAAAAGGTAAAAAAATGTAGAAAGGTATATGAAGGTATAATTAAATTTATTATTAGCTAATGCAATAGCTCGTAGAGGGGGTATGACAATTGGACTATTTGGGCTATATGTGCTGCTTACTGGGGGGGCTTTGAGTCAGTCGAGTACTAGCTTGCTAAAGTGTGCAGACCAAAGGAGATTAGCCTACTAAAGAGTGCGGACAAGTGGAGATTAGCCTGCTAAAGCATGCGAATCAGTTAATGCTAGCTTGCCAAAGCATTCCAATGGCAAAGATTGAGAAAGTTAAATCTTGTCTCCCGCTAGTCTAAAAAAAATGGAACAGTATAGATTGGTGAAAAACAATCCGACAGAGAGAAAGGAGAAAATGAACTGTGTCTGTTAAAATTATAATCACTTGGTCATTTCCTAGAAAAAGAATTTGAAAATTAGCATTTAGCAAGGATCGTTAAGTGGAGTTTGGAAAATGATCAACAACATGGATTCTCAATACGTTTAAATAGAAAAAAAAATTAAAGACGAATCATAGTTGGAGAACTGCAATTTATTTAGGATCTACTTGCCCCAATCAGCCGAGTGCGATATACATATATACAGGAGAAGTATACTTACAGATCCGATAATTTGAAAGATGGCTCAATTATACGTTCCGGGTTATTATCCTACCATGGAGTAGACTTTCAGCCGTAGTACACCACCTGTTTGGCTATCAAGTCCGAAGATGCCTTAGAAGAAATAGCAGTCCCTGATGACAAGAAAGACTCAAAGTATATCGGTGAATGGAAGCCTTATCTGCCCTATGAAGTAGCCGTGTGGCCCAGGAAGTTCGAATTGAATACAAGAACAATTTCAGAGGAGCGTGTATAGTTGGTTATATATATATATATATATATATATATATATATATATATATATATATATATATATATATATATATATATATATATATATATATATATATATATATATATATATATATATATATATATATAAGGAGTTTGCTATTAACTGAAAGGAGACCCTTTGATTCCTCTTGGAGGCCTTAAAGAAACCGAGCAGGGCAAATTCCTAATGTCCACTCCATACGTTCTTGTCATTGCAGCTGTTATTACTATATGTTTATTCATATAGTATACGAACATGGATGGGCTGCTCACCAACACGCATTAGCCAGTGTGGTGAGTTTATTGGCTTTTTACCTCTGAGTTTAAGATCAAGACACACCATGGTCTTTCTTCTCAGTGCCTGATAAGGCAGAATGAATGATTGTGTAAATGATAAAGATTTTTCCCAATTATACAATTATGACAGACAAAAATAAAGCATGGCCCTTAATCCCAGGAGGCTGTAAAGTTACCAACAAAGGCAGCGGTTGGTGGCCGAAGGCGGAGGGTGCTAAGAATATCCTGAAGGCGGACCCAGGCTGCCATTTGATGATGACTTTTTATTTAGGTACTTACAACTGCAGATGACTTTCAAGTGAAGGAAGATTGCAAGAATTAGAAGAACTCTCTTATATTAAATGGGATATTATTGGACTTTGTGAAGTTAGAAGAAAAGGTGAAGAGACAATTGATTTAAAAAGTGGACATATGCTTTATTATAAAAGCACAAATATTGGAAATACAAGTGGAGTAGGATTCATTATAAATAAAAAGTGGAAGAACAATATTGTGGAGATTGATGGTGTATCAGACAGAGTGGCAAAATTAGTTATACAACTTAATAGCAGATATCAAATGCAGATAATTCAGGTTTATGCCCCAACAAGTTCTCACAGTGATGAAGTAGTAGAAGATTTTTATATGGATGTACAAAAGGCTTTTGATCAGAGTAAACAACATTTTAAAATTGTTATGGGAGATTTTAATGCTAGAATTGGTAAACAAATGAAAGATGAAAGTGTTGTAGGTAATTTGGTTATGGTAATAGAAATGAGAGAGGACATAGACTTGTGGAGTTTGCAGAGAAGGAAAAACTTTATATTATGAATTCTTTTTTTGAGAAAAATGTTAGAAGGAAATGGATATGGAAGCATCCAAATGAAGGTAAAGCAGAATTGGATTATATTTTGACTAACAGGAAATACATATTTCAAGATTGTAATGTTCTTAATAAATATAACACAGGAAGTGATCATCAATTAGTAAGGGGTAAGATACATGTTAATGTAAAACTAGAGAGACAAAAATTATTAAGAAAAACTATATTTACAGTTGATATTCCTAATCTTCAGAAACATTCTAATGAATTTAAATTAGAACTTACAAATCGGTTTCAAGTATTAGTAGATTTTGAACATGATTCAGATTTGAATGAAATTAATATGAAAATAACTGATACACTTTTAAAAACTGCAACAAAGATAGCTGGTAGAAAAAAGCAGCAATTGACTAATAAAATTTCTACTGAGACTAGAGAACTTATGAAGAAAAGAAGGAATATGAAGATATGCAAGAATGATGCATTAAAAAGAATTGAATATCTCGAATTTTGTAAAATGGTGCGGAAAAGAGTTGAAAATGATATAAGAAAGTATAACTGTGAATTAGCAAAAAAAGCTGTAGAAGAAAATAAAAGTCTTAAGAATGTAAAACAACATTTTGGTATTGGTAGGAAATTTATATCTGCAATAAGGAAAAAAGATGGAATTATTACTAAAAAGAGGGATGACATTATGAAATTGGTAGAAGATTTTTATCAAGAATTATATAGTAATAAAGAACAAGTACCTCCTATATCTATTACATCTTCCGAATTGCCCAGAATTGTAAATGAAGAAGTGAGAAATGCAATTAAATGTATGAAAAAAGGAAAGGCTCCAGGTAATGATGGAATTATAATTGATATATTAAAAGAAGCAGGTGAAGAAACAGAAAAAAATATTAGCAAAGTTATATACCAAATGTCTAAATGATAAAGATGTACCGGATGATTGGAAGAATGCAGTAATAATATTAATATTTAAAAAAGGTGATAAAGAAAATATTAGAAATTACAGACCTATCAGCCTTTTTTACCGAGAACCTTGGATTTTCACCAACCAAGAGAACAAGCTGGATTTAAAAGTGGTTTTATTACAGTAGATCATATTCAAGTATTGAGAGAAGTTATAGAAAGGACAAATGAATATGAGTTGTCATTATGTTTTGGATTTGTAGATTATGAAAAGGCATTTGATTCTATAAACATTTCTTCAGTGATTAAAGCATTGGATCATCAAAGTATAAATCCAAAAAAATATTGTCATATTTTAAAGAATATTTATAAAAATGGAACAGCAACAATTAGATTACATAATGATACTGGAAAAGTCAACATTGAGAAAGGTGTAAGACAAGGTGACTCCATATCACCAAAACTTTTTACAGCAGTGCTGCAAGAAGTATTTTGTGGATTAAAATGGGAAACTAAAGGAGTGAAAGTAAATGGAGATTATTTAAGTCATTTAGATTTCACAGATGATGTAGTTGTTTTTGCAAATAATGCTTCCGAGCTGCAGGAAATGTTGCAGGAGTTATCAGATGAAAGTAGGAAAGTAGGACTAAAGATAAATGTTAAAAAGACTAAAGTAATGTTTAATCGATTTGCTCAAAATATGAAAATAAAAATTAATTATGATGAATTAGAAGAAGTTAAGAGTTACAAATACCTTGGTCAGATTATTAATACAGATGGAAACATAATAGAGGAAATTAATCATAGAATTAAACTTGGTTGGAGTGCTTTTGGTAGAAATAACTTGATATTAAAAGGAAATATGTCTATGTGTTTGAAAAGAAAGGTTTTTAACAAATGTGTTTTACCAGTTCTTACTTATGGATCTGAGACTTGGACACTTAATAGAAGATCAATACAGAGACTTCAGACCACTCAAAGAAGTATGGAGAGATGTATGTTGGGAGTAACAAGAAGAGATCGAAAATGCAATGTATGGGTAAGAGAACAAACAGGTGTTACTGCCCTCATTGAAAAAATTAAAAGATTGAAGTGGAGTTGGGCTGGATATATTGCTAGAAAAGATGATAATAGATGGACAATTGAAATTTTAAACTGGATTCCAAGAGATTGTAAAAGACCCAGAAGGAGACCACATGTAAGATTGATGGATGAAATAAGAAAATGTGTAGGGGTTATGTGGAGAAGAGAAGCTAAAGATCGGAGAAGATGGATTAAACTTGGAGAGCCCTTCATCCTGCAGTGGATTGATAATGGTTGATAATGATATATATATATATTATATTCTATGATATTTTTTTTTGCTCTCTCATTTATGTTCTTTGTAAATTTTTTTATGATATATATATATATATATATATATATATATATATATATATATATATATATATATATATATATATATATATATATATATATATATATATATATATATTATTATTATTACTGCATACCTTGTTATATGGATTTATTACTCTAAAGTGGGAAGGAATATAGGGCACACCCATTGTGTAATCTTTTAGATATTGTTTTATATATATATATCTTGGGGTCATATGTATATGCATCGGTGGAGGGTAAATATAATTTAAATATTTATTTTATATATATTGGACTTATATGTATGCATTAGTGGAGGATAAATATAATAATCTGGGAATAATAAATATTCACTTTTGTAATTAAAATCGTTTATAAGTTTTTTGACTTAGCTTTAAAATAATTATTAAGTTAGTAGTACAAATGTATAGTTTTTTTTTAATCAAAATGCAAATCCACGTAGTTAACCTGAGATTTATAGAATATAAAGTGAGCTAGATAGGGATAACTTACCTGAGAGTTGGATTGTTTATTTTATTTTAGTCCGAACGTCTCGAAATATTCATATTTTTTAATGACTAGTCACATTTTACACACTCTTTCGGGAAAGAAAAGGAATAAGTATAATCTTGAACGGGAGTGGCACTAGAGACTGAAGGAATATTCAGTACTCTTAAAGGTGTGTAAGAACACTTTAATTAGTCAACGTATAATTAATCAGCTAATGAAACAAGTTAACAAGGAAGGTCTGGATGGGCCTAATTTTAGCTTCAATCTACTTCCTCTAATAATTTCTTTGAGGTATTTAATCATATTTAATCAAAAATATTTTAGAGAATTATTATCGATGTCCCATTCGGTAGCATATGTCACTTCATGCTCGGTGCGTATGAGAGTCTAACCATGCAAGACCACTACAGGGTCATCGAACCAGCACAGAAAAATGGTACCTCAATCATGGTAAAGACGAACTAGGTTAAGATGAAAAAAGATAGTATTAGTAGAAATCTATACTATATTTTAGTGATTTCAAAACAAATTTAGGACAGCTAAGTTAAGAGAAGAATGTTGTAAATGAGATAGGATTTTAATAATTGCGTAAGAGAAGGTTGAAATATACGGTTTTGATTATTTAGTTATAAGATTTTTTATTTTTTGAGCAAAAATTTATTATCATGAACGAAATAAATTATTAACAGAAGTTAGATAAATAATTCTGTCATTTATTAGGGCATATAAGTAGAATGGGGCATTTGAAATTTTTTGTTATATTATTACACGTTTGAGTAAATTGTCATTAGAAATCAGGAAATGTGCTTGGAGGAAAGGGCGATTAGTAGGGCATCGTGTAAGACGTGGTGTACTGCGAATTTACTATACAAAATTAAATTAAATATTTTTTCTGGAATTGAGTTAATAAACGTTAGTATAAAGGTAAGAATACCTTGACTTTCAAGTTCAGTAAATCTAAACCCGTAAATGCCTACGAGAGCAGGGAAAATCAGAATGGAACAGGCAATAATCAGTGAAACATTAGTAAACCTGTCTGAAGAACAGGAAGTGGATTGTCAGAAAAACGAACTAGGAAAGGAAAAAGAATGCTTAAAGGAAATGATGGAAGATTTCGCAAACCTTGTGAAAAAGGAAATGGCTAAAATGTCACAAGAAGTAGAAAGATGGAGAACAGACAGGGCTAAACAAGAGGAAAATATCGTTCAGAAAATAGAGGAAATGTGAAGCAAATTAGTACAAGAAATAGATTTAAGATTTCAAAGGTGGGAAATGAAATGTGATAAATCTAAGCAAACTAAGGAGGATGAGATAGAAGCAAATATAAGACATAGTCAGTCAGTTAAGTTAGGGCCAGAAGAGACAAAGCAGGACACAGAAATGGAGTACAAACAAAATAGGATGCTTGAAAATGTTAAAAATGAACAAGACAACCATATGGTAAATAGTGGAGATCATCTTGATGGTCTTATAGAAAAGACCAATGGAAGTGATCAGCTGCCACAATTAAATATTAACCAATTTTTAAAAATCTGTACATTTGAAGGAAAAGTGGGGGAGGCTCCAGTGGGGCATATAAGAAGTCTGGAAAATTACTTTCGAATAAACAAAGTAAATGAAATCAGTAAATTGCTTGTTGCCAGCGCTCATCTTAATGGAGACGCATTAGCTTGGTGGAAGTCCTTGTTTCATCATCCTCCAACCTTCAATCAATATAAGGATATGATTGTTAACAATTTCTGGAGCCCAGAACATCAGGAGACTATCCTGTATCAAATAATGCAGAAAAAATACAAGAGTAACACGAACAAAAAATACTCTCAATTTTTTCGTAGGCAAGCAGCCAAATTAAGAAATTTAAATGCCTGCCAAACATCGGAGAGTCAAATTATTAGAATAATTAGACATAATTTTTCTTTCCGAATAGAACAAACATTGTTGACAGCAAATGTAAACACAATGGAACACATGGCGGAGTTATTGAACATGGTGGACATGAACCAACTGGACAAACCCCCAGATAAATTTAGGGAAAATTCGCGTATTAGCGCAATACGATGGGACAGTGATGATGATGATCAAAGGGGATATATAAAAACAAAGAAAAAAAATTGGAATTCAGAAACGAATGTCAAAGATATTGACAGTCAAGTAAATGACCAGGGAAAAAAATATGGAAAAGGCAGGGGATATAGGCCAGATTCGCCGAAGCCTGGGGGGAGTAAAAATAAATAGTAAATAACAGTGTAGTGTAAGTGAGTATGTCATATAAAAGTGGAGGTGAGGACTTTGTGGTTGTTTTAGGCATTGCATGTGAGGTTTGAATTATGTCAGTTTGCTCATGTTCTTTGGGAGATGAGAGTTTGAAGGGTTGGCTGCAGAGCTTATGTAGTTCAGAATTTTGTGGCGTTATGTCAGCGTATGTACCCTGTCACTAATGTGGGGGTACCGTTGGGCTGAGAAAAGGGAAACACTTTTGTTTTTTCTCTCGGGGACCTTCTTACCTTGTAATGCAAAAAGACCCTATAAGTCTTAAAAGAAAGAATCATGGGTGCATTTACTAAGGTATTCATTCAAATTACCTCTTCAAAAACGAAGAGCTTGTTTTTCATGTTCTAAAATGCAAAAGGATCTCATAAGCCTCCAAAGACGTGAGCTGGGACGCATTTATTACACATTTACGGTACTCGACATACATTGTTCATCACAGAGTTCTGCATGAAGTAGGGATCTGTAAGCTGATGCTCTGGATTTCTTATTGTCTCGAGGCAGCATGCGGGGGGCGATGTAGTCTGAGCCATGCAGATTGATGTTTGAAGGGCTATGGGTGTATATTGCTTCGGAATGAACGACATAACTTGCATGTTTAAAACGTATAATATAAATGCTGAATTTAAAATGTAAGTAATTAAAGAAGATATTAAAAATAGTTAAGTAAGACCATTAAAAAAGAATGGTTTCTTTTTTTAACAGTCTCATCGGGGACGGGGGTATTGTGCCAGTCCGTGTATAACGGCCATGTACAAAATGGCTGTTTGCTGAAGATTCAGCACAGCTTACATGTATCACATGAAAATTATAATTTTAATACGATTTATTAAATTATAATTCAGAGGGGAAGTGGGAGGTACAGATATAGTACATTAATAAATGGGGTTTGGGTTAAATTATATTCTTATTATACCCACAGTACAAGTGTATGCAGTGTATATATGTTTTAATAATTTATTCGACTAGCAAACCTGTCTAAAAAAAAAAAAAAAAGGGAAAATAAGTTGTAATATTTGTTTATGTGTAGAACATTTTTTTTGTTGTATTTTACTACTTATAAATGTTCGAACACACATATATAGAAATGTATTTTTATTTTTTATTATTTTCCTAAATAAAGAAAAGAAAATTCTAAATAGTTAAAAATGTTTGCTTTTATTGAAATTTATCTTTTCTAATTGTTAGAATGAGAGGGTTTGAAATTAATTAATTAAATTTGTAAAAGGAAAAAACCTTTTTGATAATTACAATCTACTTTCAACCGAAGAAAATGTTTTGTATAGAAGAATTTTCGGTTGATCGTGAATAAAGATAAAGTAGATTTTATCTAAGAAAGAAATGTAAGCACAATGGGTGTCAAGTACTCAATATGGAAGCTTGCAAAAGTGTACTTTAATAAATAAAAAGGTAAAAGAATGTAGAAAGGTATATGAAGGTATAATTAAATTTATTATTAGCTGATGCAATAGCTCGTAGAGGGGGTATGAGAATTGGACTATTTGGGCTATATGTGCTGCTTACTGGGGGGCTTTGAGTCAGTCGAGTACTAGCTTGCTAAAGCGTGCAAACCAAGGGAGATTAGCCTACTAAAGAGTGCGGACAAGTAGAGATTAGCCTGCTAAAGCGTGCGAATCAGTTAATGCTAGCTTGCCAAAGCATTCCAATGGCAAAGATTTAGAAAGTTAAATCTTGTCTCCCGCTAGTCTAAAAAAAATGGAACAGTATAGATTGGTGAAAAACAATCCGACAGAGAGAAAGGAGAAAATGAACTGTGTCTGTTAAAATTATAATCACTTGGTCATTTCCTAGAAAAAGAATTTGAAAATTAGCATTTAGCAAGGATCGTTAAGTGGAGTTTGGAAAATGATCAACAACATGGATTCTCAATATGTTTAAATAGAAAAAAAAATGAAAGACGAATCATAGTTGGAGAACTGCAATTTATTTAGGATCTACTTGCCCTAATCAGCCGTGTGCAATATACATATATACGGGAGAAGTATACTTACAGATCCGATAATTTGAAAGATGGTTCGATTATACGTTTCGGGTTATTATCCTACCATGGAGTAGACTTTCAGCCGTAGTACACCACCTGTTTGGCTATCAAGTCCGAAGATGCCTTAGAAGAAATAGCAGACCCTGATGACAAGAAAGACTCAAATTATATCGGTGAATGGAAGCCTTATCTGCCCTATGAAGTAGCCGTGTGGCCCAGGAAGTTTGGATTGAATACAAGAACAAGTTCAGAGGAGCGTGTATAGTTGGTTATATATATATATATATATATATATATATATATATATATATATATATATATATATATATATATATATATATATATAATAATTCTATGATATTTTTTTTTTGCTCTCTCATTTATGTTCTTTGTAATTTTTTTTTATGATATATATATATATTATTACTGCATACCTTGTTATATGGATTTATTACTCTAAAGTGGGAAGGAATATAGGGCACACCCATTTTGTAATCTTTTAGATATTGTTATATATATATATATATATATATATATATATATATATATATATATATATATATATATATATATATATATATATATATATATATATATTTATATCTTGGGGTCGTATGTATATGCATCGGTGGAGGGTAAATATAATTTAAATATTTTTTTATATATATTGGACTTATATGTATGCATTAGTGGAGGATAAATATAATAATCTGGGGATAATAAATATTCACTTTTGTAATTAAAATCGTTTATAAGTTTTTTGACTTAGCTTTAAAATAATTATTAAGTTAGTAGTACAGATATATTGTTTTTTTTAATCAAAATGCAAATCCACGTAGTTAACCTGAGATTTATAGAATATAAAGTGAGCTAGATAGGGATAACTTACCGGGGAGTTGGATTGTTTCTTTTATTTTAGTCCGAACGTCTCGAAATATTCATATTCGTTAATGACTAGTCACATTTTACACACTCTTTCGGGAAAGAAAAGGAATAAGTATAATCTTGATCGGGAGTGGCGCTAGAGACTGAAGGAATATTCAGTACTCTTAAAGGTGTGTAAGGACACTTTAATTAGTCAACGTATAATTAATCGGCTAATGAAACAATTTAACAAGGAAGGTCTGGATGGGCCTAATTTTAGGTTCAATCTACTTCCTCTAATAATTTTTTTGAGGTATTTACTCATATTTAATCAAAAATATTTTAGAGAATTATTATCGATGTCCCATTCGGTAGCATAAGTCACTTCATGCTCGGTGCGTATGAGAGTCTAACCATGCAAGACCACTACAGGGTCGTCAAACCGGCACAATATATATATATATATATATATATATATATATAATACCTTGGTAATATATATATATATATATATATATATATATATATTACCAAGGTATTAAAACACATTACAGGCATGTTGATGATGTTTTTGTTTATGGAAGTTTAGATGCTATAAATTTGTTATTTAATGATATTAAATAATTTAGAAGGTTTAAAATGGAGTAAATATTTTGAAGAAAAAAATGTCTATTCAATATTTGGATATTAAAGTTACTCGTAATAAAAATAATTTACATTACTGTATGATAATAAAAATATATTGAAGAAAAAAGATTTATTTCTTGGGATTCCAAAGTGTTAATAGTATATAAATTATCGGGTTTAAAATCATTTTTATTTAAGAATAATAAGTTGTGTAAATATAATTTTGATAAAATAAGTAATATAAATGTATTTACTATGGATTTATTAAATATTGGATATAATCGTAAATTAATTTATAATATTGTTAGTAAGTTTAATAATAATGGCAGTGTTTTAAGTGTTATAGATATTTATAAAATAAATTACAATAGATGATCTCAAAGCAAAAATAACTTTCACTCCAGATTCAGGTCATCCAGGCTTGCATGGGATCTCTCTCTTTGTATATTCTCATCTAATGCATTTTACAGCAAAATACATGGCTGATATGGCCAATTGCCTATCAAAGCATATATATAAAATACAAGATTTATATCCAATATCTTTTGTACCTTTCCTCAAAAAACATAAAAAATATTTGTACCATTGATAATCTTAGACCTATTTCAATGGTACCTCTAGGAATAAAAATACTAGAGTCTGTACTTAAAGATAGAATTGAGGCTATATTGCTATCCTGATTATGCAAGACTCAATTTGCAAAAAAAAGGCTCATTTACAAATCAGGCTGCATTTTTTTTTAAAACCGTTGTAAATTCAGTTAGAGGGGGTAAGCAATATAGTCCATTGGTAGTCCAGCTATATATTAAGTCTGCTTTTGACATGGTTCCTATAGATCATCTTATTAACACACTAGCAGATGCAGAGATACCTACTTCAATCCTTTACATAATAACAAACCTTTTGCTAAACGTAAAATACATATTACATTAAATGGAAAATTCACTCCTAATTTCAGTATTTATTGCTCAGTACCACACAACTCTCCTCTTAGTGCTTTACTATTTGCTATTTATATAAATCCACTTTTCAAAGAGGTTGAAAATCAAATACCTGGTATCTTTGTACAGTCTCTCAACACTAACATTTCAGTCATTGAATATATAGATGACATATCTATGTTTCTATCTTATTATAAACAAATCCCAACTCTTATTGGAATTCTTTCAAAATTTACTCAGGATTACATGCTGGAATTTAACATTGATAAATCATGTGCTTGGTCTATATATACTGGAAAAATTCAAAAGCAGTTCTTCAGAGGACAGCCAAGCTCCTTCCTTGGTTTCCCCTTTCATCTAAGCTACCCTTCGATGAGAAACAAAATACACAATGTACTTATTCACAAACTGAGAAGCTGATTCAATCACTCTCTAAATCATACCTCACTATTTACTTGAAAACATCACTTGTTAATTTACTGATCATGACCAGAATCACATACTTCTCTCGCATTATTATTTTTAGTAAAAAAAATTAATCGTACTATCCATTCTTTTCTTAGAAATCTTCTTTGGATACTGTTGGCATTTCACTTAAACAACCTCAAAAACTCTCTATCTTAAATGGATTAGGTCTTCATTGCATAAACATCTTTAGGATTCAAAAGACTGTCAAACTTATTATTTCATTTAATAACATATACCCTCAGTTAGAGATACTGCAGAAAATTAACCCTACAGATAGACCCCCACCTGTTGTTATTTTTTGGAAAAAAACTCATTATTCCTTTTCAGGTTATCCCCAAACATAAACTTAAGTCTACATCTAAAAAAATAAAATATTGGAAAGTCTATAAATAGTTTCATGATATTCATTATGACTCCATTAATACTCCATTTTTCGGCTTAAATAACAAACAACTCATTAATAAATTTAGACATTGGTCCTTTGAACCTAAATATTTTGATTTCCTTGTTAAAAGTAAACTTAAAGCATTACCCACTTTATATTTCTACAGATAGAAAAGAAATTACAAATGTGTGGATGAATACTGTAATTTTTGCCGTAAAAACAATGAAAACCAGCATAACATATTTTTTGAATGCACCTTCTTTGATAATATTCGGAAAGCGATTACTCTATTACTTAAAAATTCAAAAGTTAAAATTAACTCCCTTTTTCGAAATTTCAAACAAGGTATATATGCTAATATTTGTGCCAGTACATTTGTTCTATTTGCAATATGGTGTATTAGATGCACTTTTTTTATATAAAAACAACCCAAAAAGGCATTCAAATACCTTTTGTAATAAACTTGAATGCATTAAAGAAAGAGACAACAAACTTGTCTATGACTCTATATATAATATCACATGGAACATTTTAATTGTTCAATGAACTACATGAAGATTGTGATCAGACATCAGTGGAATATTTAAACACTGTTTCTCCCATTGCCACCACAGAACATTGATAAAGATCTAATGTTTTTTTAACTAGATGGTTATCATGAACTCTAATATCTAAATTTTTGTAATGCATGGCATTTAATTGCATAAACTGTACATTTTTTTATAATGTAAATATGAAACTATGTATGCCTAATGTAAAACTGTAAACAGATGTAACCTTTCAGTTAAGAAAGTCCTTTTGAAAGTAAAATATAATATACTTGGATATCAATACCATTTATTTGTAATGAGAAAGTGAAATTTATAAAACAGATATATAAAAATATATTACTCATAATTTAAATTGATTGATAAATCATTCAAATAATAGATGTATTTTAAATTATAGTTGTGCAATATATAAATGGCTATGTGTTTGTGGAAAAACATATATAGAGAAATTTTGGTGTACTTTGCAGAAAAGAACAAAGGAGCATTTGTTGCCATATAAATGACTGCAAAAATCAAGACAAGAGAGTATTAGAAATGATGACGTAACACCTTCAGTATTTTTTGATCATAATGTTACATGTAATTATGGTTTTGATTTTAATAAAATTAAGATTTTATGTATTGAAAAAATAATATTAAACAAAATTAAAGAAACTATGTTAATAAAAAATTAAAAGCAACATTTGATAAATAGACATGCTGCTAATATAAAAATTAATGAACTGTGGAACAATTGATGTATGATATACTTGTTTTTGTATACATTTATAATGGTTTTTGTAATATAATTTTAATATAGTTGATAAAGACTACTTAGATAGTTGAAAGTACTTCTATTAAATTATAGTAGATATTGGTTTTTAAATATTGTTTACTATATTAATTATTGTATTGTTCTTCAAAGAATTATATATTTATATAAAATCAAATCTGCCTAACACTATACTAGCAAAAATAAAATTCAAAACCATAAAAAAATACAATACTAGATTAAATTAAAAAATTTTACCAAAATGCTTTCACAACCATGGTTTCATCTGCTACAAATAGACCTTCTCAAGTGAAAATCAAACTATAAGAAATAAAAATATATACACACAATCAAACCTTCTCATAAATCATTTCAAACTCCACATTTCCTTAATATCAAAAGAAGTCTTCATAAGATTGATAGCCTCAGAATCAAGAAGATTTATCATCAAATACTTCTTTATTCTTCTTTATAAGTCATTCTTTTCATAAAAAATAACAAGCATTGTCAAATAATATTGTATGACCTGTATTTAATTCATGAATATATAAAGCTGAGTTAAGATACCTATGTTTAACTCTACTTATATGAACCTTAATTCTTTCATTAAGTCTAAACTTAGTCTGGTATACATAAAACTTACCACAACTACATGGAATCTTATAAACAATACCAGGAATAGACCTACTATCAATAGATTGTTTAGAACAATTAAGTAATGAATTCAAATCAGAACCTTTCTTCCATGCATCATTACTTCCACCCAACAAATGACTATTCTTTTCATTTGTTGGGTGGAATGAATGTTGCATGGAAGAAAAGTTCTGATTTGAATTCATTACTTAATTGTTCTAAACAATCTATTGATAGTAGGTCTATTCCTGTTAATGTTTATAAGATTCTATGTAGTTGTAGCAAGTTTTATGTAGGCCAGAGTAAGTTTATTCTTAATGAAAGGATTAAGGTATCATATAAGTAGTGTTAAACATAGATATCTTAAATCAGCTTTATATATTCCTGAATTGAATACAGGTCATATAATATTATTTGACAATGCTTCAGTTATTTTTTATTAAAAGAATAAGTTAAAAAGAAGAATAAAGGAGACTTTGATGATAAATCTTCTTGATTCTGAGGCAATCAATCTTATGAAAACTTCTTTTGATATTAAGGGAAGGTGGAGTTTGAAATGAATTATGGGTAGGTTTGATTGTCTGTAAATATTTGTTATTTCTTATAGTTTGATTTTTACTTGAGAAGGTCTATTTGTAGTAGATGAAACCGTGGTTGTGAAAGGATTATGGTAAAATTTTGAATTTAATCTAGTATTGTATGGTTTTATTGTTTTGAATATATATATATATATATATATATATATATATATATATATATATATATATATATATATATATATATATATATATATATATATATATAAAAATGTAGCCTCAACTTTCTCTGCATACTATTTCACTTATTTAACCTTAACAAACTCTCATTTATTTCAAGTAGCTAGTCAATTGAATAATATACTAACTTTAGGATCAAATATACCTGGGCACCAAATTGCAGCTATTAATAGTAATGCCCACCAGAGATCATCATCATTATCCATATTTAGGTCTATAGAAGATACTGGAGAAAGTAATTAATTTGTCTCTCAAATAATAATAATAATAATAATAATAATAATAATAATAATAATAATAATAATAAAAATAATAATAATAATAATAATAATAATAATAATAATAATAATAATAATAATAATAATAATAATAATAATAATAATAATAATAATAATAATAATAATAATAATAATAATAATAATAATAATAATAATAATAATAATAATAATAATAATAATAATAATAATATTGATAAAACCATTCAATCTATGTGGTCTTAATTTCAAACCTAGCATTATTCATGCAAATATTTCAAGATAAATTTATTATTAAATTTATAATAATGCAATAACTTTCTTCCACAACTTTATTATAAATATCTGATCTAGAATGGTAACTACAGAAAATATTATATACATTTCTCATTTATATCTGACTGAAAATAATCAGTCATTGATGCAGAGAACTCATAATCTATGTCAATAATATAAAATTATTATTTAATTCAATATAAAATTATTATTTAATTCAATACTATATAAAAAAGTATACCCAATAAATCTTCCCCATTTAAATCCATTACTTTATTTTTCGTTCTCAGCATCTATCACTTTAATTAGCTACAATTATATAACACAGAATGTCTGTGTTATGTTCAGTAATCTGAAAATCTCTAATCCTATTTCTCTAAACACATAAATTAACCTGTCAATCGACTATCAATTCCTCATCTCTATTTTAATAACTGTAATAATTTTATGGTAATATGCTACTTGACTTCCAAACTAGCTCTTAGACTAATAATCAAGTCCTCTTTCTCAAGGTCTAGATCTGTCAAGAGGTGCACTTATAAATGATTACATTGTAATGGATATGATCCCAAATATGTTGAAATAAATTTTAATATAAGTTCACTAGTCGGAATCACTCTAAACACCGAGAGTAGGAAAGGGATTTTATGTCTGCTCCCAATATTCACAACATTACAACGAACCAAAAGATTAAATTTATTAAACATTCTTAACAATTCCCTATCATTTTATTCTATTATATCTAATCTATTGGCCAAATATTAATTAATAATTATAAATCTATCATATATTGCCAAAGTAAACTATGGAAGTAGAACATGGACATTAATCATATAAAGCAATCAAAAAATTACTTATGAAAGTAAAAAACGGAAATAAATCATACAATTAGATTTTGCAAATTAATTATGAAAATCAATTATGTGAAAATGAATTATATAAAAGTGACTTGTACAAAAATAAATTATGTGAATTGAATATGGAAACAATATAATAATGACTACTGCAAATCGATCATGGAAATAAATTATCAATCTAAAATGAATTATGTGAATCGAATATGGAAATAATCAATATAAAAACCAATATTATAAATCAATCATGGAAATCAATTATCAATAAAAAAATGAATACTTAAATTTAACTATGAACTAATATTACTTTAAATATAGGTGCTGGATATAGATTCTAGAGATATTTGAAACATCAAAACACAAGACACAATATAATTTTATAATACTCATAAATTTTATTATGTTAATAATAATGATAAAAATAAAAACACACTTAAATATAATATTGTTGCACTCAAATATATTTAATTCAGATCTATTAAAGACTATGGTTCGAATACATGTTTAAATTAACTAATTTTCTGAATAACTTATTTATTGTTTTGACCCATTTATTTATCAAAAATAAATAATAATAATAATAATAATAATAATAATAATAATAATAATAATAATAATAATAATAATAATAATAATAATAATAATAATAATAATAATAATAATAATAATAATAATAATAATAATAATAATAATAATAATAATAATAATAATAATAATAATAATAATAATAATAATAATAATAAACAAACACAAACGCTTACGCACAGAATCAGAATCCCGTATTTTTTTTTAACTTTAAGAAAACCTATATTTTGAAAGAAAAGAAAACTTACAAATTTCTACTTCCCCCCTTTTTATTATAAACATTGTCCATTTGACTCTTCCAAAATAATTTATTCGTTTAAATTATTCTCACTAGCAATGTTAAATAATCATCAATTTCTAAATCATTTCAACAAGCAATGACTTTTACCTTTCTTATAAAAAGGATGATATGCCATGGAAAAAAATATTTTACTGATCTTGCAGATTAATTTAAATTCAAAAACCTACACTTTTAGGTCCATGCCTGTCAGATCTTTATGTTTTTGACTGTATATATCTTGATAGGTCAGTTTGTTGATCCAGCTTGATGACCTCAATTTACCATCATTCAAAAAATCAACAGAGATCGGTTAGTTTATTAATTAAAATCTTTGTCACTCCCCAAACACATATACATCTGACTAAATTCCCATCCCATCAGGGCAACTATTATTCTGTCCCACATTAGAAAAAAAAAAAACTCTTCATATCCTTCATTACCATGCAGTATTTTATAACACACACATCATTGTCTTGGTAAGGGAAATTAAAAATAAAACAACTCCCAACCTCAACTGTTTACTTGAGCCAAAGAGAGATCTTTTCTTAAGATCTAGAATCATGTGAAGAGCTCCTGCCTACACACTTACTCTCTATATTGGCAGGCAAAACATTTTCTACAACTGGAATAAAAATTCTGTCAATAATTCCCTATCTTAACAAAATAATTGGAGTGAAACTCAGTCATCTCCTACTGCCATGGTAAATAAATCATGAGACAGCCATTTCCCATTTATGAGATGATATGATAACTCTACCTCAGGAACAACAAGCATATATTGCTTTATATATGTCCAATCTACATCGATTGCAGCCCAGATAAATGACAAAGACTAAACAGATCCCGAGTCAAAACATATATGAATTATTTCAATTTTAAACAGTCAAGCCAACAACACACACATAATATTTTTATTAATAACAGATCAACAACACTTATAGTGTAATTATCATTTTTCACCTGATCATCCATATCATATCTAATATTAAGCACAAATTAAAATTTTGTGAAGAATAAAAAAAAAATTATATCATTTCTCTCTTTTCTTTTTAAATTTAAATTTATGTAAGCATTCATACTTCAATGAGATCACAATCATCTCCCCTTCTTTTCTTTAAACCTATTAAAACATAAATAAGTAAAAAAAATATTAAATTAAGATAATCTAGTGGTTAAAAAAAATTTCTATAAAACATGCGACATATTATATAAACAAAATGAAACAAACAAAAAAAAGACATATTATTTAAATGAAATAAAATAAAGAATAAATATCAAACATTACAATAGTCTTTTTCCAATGTCTTTTCCTTTGATTGTATTCAGTTCATTTTATTTGGAGATAGCTTATATAGAGGCACAGCTCAGATAGTTATTTTTAATCAAATGTATATAAAAATGCATAGATAGTTATATTAAATCAAATGTATAAATGTAGATAGCTATTTTAAATCAAAATGTATAAATGTAGATAAATATTTTAAATCAAATGTAGCTACAGGATAATTAATAAATTTTAAAAGAGTTCTCTTGATTACCTTCCATTTTGATGAGTTTCTTCCTGGATTTGAATTCATTTGTTCCTTTTCCTTCTTCTTTTCCATTTTTAAGGCTCACATTATAGACACAAGCAGATTCTGATTATTAAACACAAATAAACTTTTTAAACATTATACAGAAGTTTGCTGCAGTTTCTTCAAATGAATTTTAACTAGCCAAATAATTATTGAAATATGAATCGGTCTTAAAATGTTATACAATATTTTGATAGTTCTCTCCTTATATGAATTTTTTAATAAGCTGAATAGACGGATTGTAGTATTTAACATAAAATATCTTATTAAAAGTTGATTTCTTCATGATTAACTTAAGGAATAACAAACATGCACCACTTAGATATGAATGAGAAATTCATATTTTGGTATACTGTAATTCTTAAATACATTATTAACTCTAAGTAAGAACATTTAAAAAAAAATGGAGAAAACCTTCAGAGATAGATTACTTTTTAGTCAGCCAGTTGTTCTCTGTTAGCAAAAGTCCCACTCCTTCACTCTCTCCAGCCCCCCTCTTATATTCACGAAGAAGCAGAAGAGAGGGAAAAATACATCTGTAAATCGTTATCTCCAGGTGGTTACTCTCAAATCTTAATCAAGATCCCATCTCAGAATGAACAATTGAACTATTTCTCAGTTGTTAATTTTGACAACTTTTCTTATCTTAAACATTACATTTTGAGTTAACACATTATCGATTAATTTATGGAAAAGAAATCAAAAGAAAATCTGATCAAAAGATAAGCTTACTAACACTTTTTGGTAAAGAAAATGTTACATTTCTTTTGACTTAAATAATTTCTTATTTATATTTATATTTTTGATTTAGAAATAATAAATCAAAACAGATTCATTTATATTAATTTCTATAAAGGATAAAAAAAATCAAACCTATATATCTGTATTACACACACATACATGTGCAGTCCATTCAATCGAAAATTGCTTAATCAGAATACATGAAAATAAAATATCCATATTATTATAATTACAAGCATCAAATCAATTATAACTTCTGATAATCATAAACATAAATATCCATTACGATTTTCTATAACTTTAAACTTATTATCCTGAAAAGAAACTGTTAACTAAAGCTACTGACAATGAAATCAATTTTACTTTTCATCAACGTTTTAGCAATCAAAATTCATAAGACTTTATCTTAGCCATACACATACTTATTTCTTAAATATTATATTGGTAGATTATTATAGCAGTGTACAATAAAAAAATCAATCATCTCCCTGCATTAAATAATGTTAGCTACATTCTATACAAACACAAACTGTCTCTATATATGTTGCTTTTTTAGCTATCTAGTTATTGATTCTCCAATAAAACTTTTTTAACTTTTCTTATATTTCAAAAAAAAAAAAATTTGCCTATGATTAGTTTCATTTCTTACAATTGGTTTATAGATGAAATAAACCAAAGGTCACAATATATATATATATATATATATATATATATATATGATATAAATATATATGTCATATATATATATATATATATATATATATATGATATATATATATATCAAAATACAGTACAATTTATATAAATTATATTCTTTTAGAAGTACTTTCGACTATACACTTTGTAGTCTTTATCAACGTTATATAGTTGATAAAGACTACAAAGTGTATAGTCGAAAGTACTTCTAAAAGAATATAATTTATATAAATTGTACTGTATTTTGATATATATATTGATTTGTATATTACATATATTGTGAAACGAATACAGATATCAAACTTTATTTATTATATATATATATATATATTCCCTATATATATATATATATATATATATATATATATATATACTATATATATATATATATATATATTCTGGCCTTTACCTATGTTGTGTAACCATGTACACATCGAGCCCACCACGTTACTCCACAATCTGCCCTCTCACCCTTACGTGTAATTACGTGTATATGCGTACTCCACTTCCCCCAAAATAAATAATATAATATAGTGAAAATCGCCTCACCGGGTTCTAGCTCTATTAATTAATGAGATATTCAATTAAATGCTTTACTAGCTCAAGTTACTTAAAATTTAACTTAGGTTCTGTTTTAAACTAACTCAAATAACTATTTCCGAATTCATGAGACTAGAAGTGGAAATAAGGGTGACAAAGTAGATTACATTGAAATAATATCCCATAGGATACCACCTCAATGGCATAAGAACACTATCCCCCCTTACACTACTATTACATATAATAACTACATAGTATTCTTATGACCTCTGCAACTTCTAATCACTAAACTCATTTAACACTTAAAGTATTAATCTTTTATCTCTAATAACAATAATAGTAATTATCTAGCTCAAATGAAATAATCTCAGGTTCTTAAATTTATTCAAGGTTAAATTAAAATAAGGTAGCAAAATATGATAAGGGATTTTGTGTCATAATTTACTACTCTGAAATTAGATTAATAATAAAACAATAATAATAATCATAATCTTCATTGTTTAATCTAACTAGTGCAGCTTTTCTTTTATCGCAAATTTATAACCGTAATAAATTAGTTAATAATCTAATATCCTCCTTTTGTTTATCTTTACGTAATAAAGTAAATTAGTAAGTGGCAGTGTTTAGATAACCTGATAAATGAAGCAAGTGGCAACTAATAGCATACAATTTAGCAAATTATTATGACAATGGGTTTATGACCAGTAACACAATGCAATTTTATAATTATTTAATTACAAAAAACATCAATAAATATTTAAGATTAAATATACTTCTCTATTTATATTTTGTGCAAACAATTATATACTTAGTTTAATGACGGTAAAAATACCCTGTGAATTCATGCAATGATGTAGAGAAAACAAAACTCAGACACAAATTTTAATAACAAATTTTAGAATTTTATTAACAACAATCAAAATTAAGATAAAAACAAACAAATCTATTTACATTTATTTACAAGGGATATCCTCATTTTTTCTTTATGCTACAATAGTTTAATTATACATTTTTAGATTTCTTTTATAGTTAATTTAAATTATTATACCTTTTATAAGTTATTTATTTATTTCTCATTAAGTTTATTATATTACTTATTTTAACTATTTTATGGGTAATACTATTCTTTACCTTTTCATATTAAAGTTACCGTATTATCAATTATATATGTGGATAAACATCATTTATAAACATTATAAATTTACAATCAATATGGTTTTTCCTCTTAAAAAAATTACATTTTCTTGTAGCTCTATATAAGTCACTCTGCATGTTGTTCAAATATTATTACTACCTAAAATGTTTGTTCTGTAATGCTCGTAAACTCTAATACATTCATTCCATAAGCCATACTCATGTATAATGACACAACACAGGTTTAATTATCACCTGTTTCAGTTTCACATATACTATAATTATCGAATGTTATTATATTCTTTAAATATGCAATACTTATATTTTAAATACAATCAGCAATAAGAAAACGTGAAATTATATTTAATATTTTTGTACATTTCTATTTGGATATATTTTTATAAAATTATAGTTCATTTCTTAAAAATTAAAATAATTCTCTGACTCCTTTCTTTCTTAGGATATCTGCATCTCTCTTTCAATAATCATAATCTACTCTTTGTTAATACTTAACTATTCTTATTTCAAATAACAGCGTGACATACATTCTAAAAAATATCTATTGTTTCTCTTTTAATAAACTTATCAAATAACGATGTAGTTGCAAGAAATACGGATAAAGATAGCGAAAGATGTATAGGATATCGGGAAGATAGATAGATAACTTATCAAAATATATACTTCAAAATGTATGGAACAATGTGAATAGGTCTGACATTCATTGTCTAATAACTGTGGCGATAAGCATGATGTGGCAGCTATTTATTCAGCTTTACCAAACATCTAATACGATTCACAAGAAATATAAAAATAACACTGTCCATGACAACATGTGTAACAGTCGTAGGGCTTTGTTAACTACGTTGATTACCATCTAAAACTACTTATTATTTCATTCCCTGTAGCATCCTAGTTTTTTAATACATCCTCTTGGTTTCCGAATCTCCACGTACTACCAAGTCACTACCCTAACTATCTCTCAAGATTTTTTACTGTATCCAACATCAATAAAACTAACTATCTTTTAAAACAATAAACAAAATTCACTAATATAAAACATTTCCCTATTCCATAAGAACAATTTGTCTTGCTTTATTACACTGTAGGTTCGACATCTATGTTTTGTTAAAATAGCACTTAAATATCCCAATCGGAAAAATTAACAGAAAATACAACATAACCATTGGTTATATTGAACTATATTAATAACGCATAAAATGATTATCGTATGCATATTTTTAAAAAAATCTAATCACATCTCAAAGTATTTTAGAGTGTTGTTTTTCAAAATGTGTTTAACAATAATTATAACAATAAAACCTTTGCATTACATTCATTCGATTCACAGCTGATCTAAATAAATAAAACATACATTATATCATTAATAACCATAAAATGTACCAAAATCATCTTTTACCTTCCTATTAGAGTTCGTAGTAGGTTTCTTTCTCCTCGAGCATCGCAAATATACAAAATTTCCCCACACATACAATTTTATTTAACATTCAAAATCAAAACATATTATTTTATATAATGTTATATTGCAAATTAATGTATTTGTTTCCCTATCGCTATCTAAAACTTAATGTTTAACTTAGATTAATAAAGAAAATAATTGAAACCATAATCACATATTTTTCTGGCGGTAAATCTTGGTTAGTCCCCTAATATTTATTATTTCTTCTTTTGTCCGAATGTTCTTCTTTCTGCTTATTAAAGTTTTAAATAAATTAATTCATTTAACAAACTGTTTAGACGATCTTTAGTTTTGATGTTTAATTCAAAATTATTAGAAAACATTTATTTAGTTATCCCACGAAGCTTTTAATGTTCGGGCGAATATTACCTCGGCGCGTTGATGCATCTTTATTTCTAGCAGAAGTACAATTATTTAATAATTACGGTACCAATTGCATTTTTCCATGGATCCAATATTTTATATTTATTTCTCTGTAAAATATTTTTTCTTCTTTAGGCAAGTATTTTCCTTGATAAATTTCATTTTCATTCATTATTATTTTATATAGAACATTTTCGATCTTTAAATATTTCTAGAGTATTTGCTCAAGTCATCTTAAAGAAAGCAATTCAAATTATTTCAATAATAAAAATTATTTTTGTCCATTTATTCTTATACGAATAATACTTATTTTATTTTCCATTCTATTCACTAACTTTGTGCACAATGTCCTTTCATTAATTTTATACGCACGAAAGCAGTTTTCATAGTAATACGCTAAACAAACTATATCAACGAATAACATTAACATTTTTTGGAATATTATAAAATTTACAACTTGGTTTTCAGAATCTATCCATTTTCTATTGAAAATTCAGATTATATTTTAATAGAATCCACTGGCAGGTTACTGTGGAGTTAGTGAAACATTATTATGAGAACTTTTTAAAAAAATTTATTCTAAGATTCTCTTTGGAAGATTTTAAATTGTCAGTTGGTTTCTTTCAAAGATATTATTAAAGTTATAATAAAATTGACTAATAAATTGAAGAAAGAAAGAAATTTAAAAGAGCTAATTACCTCTGCTCTGGAGTCAACACATTTTTGTTCTCCTTGTTTATACAATTAATTGGCGCGATTTTTGTTGTCTGCCAAGATCTATCTTTTTATTGGTCAATCCCTACTTTGGTTTATAAACAATTTCTAACGTTTTAAAATCATGATGTAATAGACTTAAATATTAACCTATTATTATTTTTAAATTAATTATTATCTATTACAATTTAATTACTTTTAAAATAATTTTGAAACAATAATTAATAAAAATGTATAATACTTATTTTTTTATTATGATGTATGACAATTCCATACAGTTCTATAATATACTATTTAAATATTTTAATTATCTGTATTGATTTAAACTGGTGCTTATACATAAAATATTACAGACAGTCACGTAGACATTTCTGGTGTTTAGTCTAGTCTTATCTGTCTTAATAAATTTGCTACTTATATTATTTAAAATGATTATATAAAATTTTGAAAAATAATTTAGAAAAATATAGAACTAGATACAATTCTCACCATTACAATACTTATTATTAAATATATTATATTAACCTTTTATCGATTATTTATAATTTATAATATTAAATACTATATAATATTAATTTTAAATTTTTTTAGTAATTGACCATTTATAACCATCATTGACCTATAGAAAAGGGGACAATATACATATATATATATAGTCTGTTAATGAGAACAACTAACTTTATAATATAAAATCAATTTGCTCAATTCATGTTTCAACTTTATACTAATAAATGCCACATAAGATGTGCTTTGTGTTAATTACGTTTTTATAGTAAATCACATTTTCAAATTTCACATCAGTTATGTCTTCTACAGTTTTCTAACACCGCAAAGTCATCCAATGATCCTATAATTAATATGGGTCATCATTTAAGTAATACAACATTTCTTTTTTATAAAGTATTTTGTCATCCGAATACTTAGTTCTATAATAAGTCAAATCATAAATGCTTCTTGCCTGAAAAATCTGTAGCTTTATGAAAATAAAATGTGTGAGTTTGTATTATTTGTTCATGACAACACGCTTTTAAGACAAAATATCATTCCCATACATAGTCCTCATGTATTCAAAGCACTCAACTGATTATATTTCTTTATCTTAAATGCAGAAGTATTAAGCCAATGAACCTTAAAACTTCAATGATGCATTTAGAAGATCATAATTTTTAACTGTTATTATTATAATAATATTCATATTACAAAAATTGTAATAATGATAAGAAGTTTTAGAGTTACATTTGCCGTCTTCGGCTAATTTAATAATTTAAATGGAATCATGGGCCTCATTGTTACTAATATTCTTATTTTCTTCTGTGCCAACTTAAATCTTAATAACATAAAAATACCCAGAGAAAACGTCATTTTTTTAATATTTAGCTTTATTACTTTCAAGTGGATTTGAATTGTATAGTCTGCAAATTTTAGTGTTCTTTGGGATCCTTTCAAATTGACCAACATTAAATTAATAATTTCTGAAAATACTAACATGAATTGTTTTTAATTTTAAAATCATATTTATGAATATATGGTTTATGTGTGACTTTGTGTATATGAAATATGAATATATGTATTGATGCAGATATTATTTAACTCATTCAGATGTAGTATATATTATAATTTTTATGTAATGCGAAAACATATGTTAGTTTGTTTCTAATAAAGACATAGCAAAAATATATATTTTTTGCAAATATATAAACTTATTTCATTCTCTGCATTATGGGCTATAGAGCTGTGGAATAGAAATCAATATAAAATGTTTTACATTGTAAGTAATTTTGCTCCTAGATTATATTTTTTCACCATTGTTCAAATTCAATCTCTATTGCAACAGATGACAAATCAAATGTCTGCATTCAGTAGTTGATAACATATTGATCATCTCTCCTGAAAAAATAACTTTTCTATATTTACCTATTCAAAAAACAATAAAAAATACTTCATAAATATATAACCAAATTAAAAATCAATATATATATATATATATATATATATATATATATATATATTGATTTTTACATACAACAACATATATATATATATATATATATATATATATATATTGTTGTTGTTTGTTTTTTTTTCTAATTTTCTCATTAAAACATATTAAATGTAATGCTTTATATGCACGTCTCCTAAAATGTCTTAAGAAATGTTATTGAAAATCAATATTTTTATTATATATAAAACTGCATCGAAAATTATTGATTACACTAAAATTACCTACATCTTACACATTAGTCATGTGGTAGATGATTAAAAAAAACATGCTGGAATCAAATTACAAAATTCAATACACCCTCAATCTATCATTATAGCCATTGATGATGATGATGATGATGATGATAATAATAATAATAATAATAATAATAATAATAATAATAATAATAATAATAATAACAACAACAACAATAATAACAACTAATGGATAATTTCTCAAAAATAAAAAATCTTATTAGTCCCATATTCATTCCAATCAATCATTTACTATAAATTCATCAAAATATTATATAATCTTATATTTAATCAAATTAATTCACTTTAAGATATGTTAACAATATTTTATTTGTGGAAAAATGGAAAATAAAAATAAAGATTACAATTTTGTATTTTAAAAAAAATCAATTTATGTGTTTTTTTAACAACTGTCCAAATTTACGGATATTTCTACCTGGAACAGAAATATTTGGAATAACTGATTTTATACAGTGTTAAAGTTCTCTTCCTGCCCTTATACTTTTCGTTTCTACAAAGCTATATTGTAAAAAAAAAAGGCTTTCCTTCTTATGTCAGTATTAGAGATAAAGAAGCATTGACCCATCATATATAAATAAATGTCCTTATTTCTAATCATGTTATAATTTTAGACCTTTAACTTCGATTCTCATATACAGATCATAATAAGTCTTGCTAAAATTTATAGAAAGACCATTTTCAACACGTGATAATGATCCATTTCATTACTTTCAGACTAATATTATAATATCTAATCTTTAACAACTTCTCACAATTGTAAAATATTTTCTTTTCCAAAACGAATAAAAAAAAACAAACAAACAAACAAACCCCCCCAATCAATACGAACTATTTTATTATTATATATATATATCTGATTCTCAATATTACAGAGACAACTTATTTTAATTAGTGAATAATCAATGAAATTCTTGAAATACTAAATAATATTTAAGTTTTAAATAATGTTTTTTTTTTTTTTTTTATAAGATATCAGTAATTTTTCTGTTCAATAATTATATTAGTAATATTTATATGTTTATATAATGATTGTTATTTTTAACTGACTTTTTTTTTCTGTTGATTTGTGTGTGCGTATAAAATATATTATTATGTGATACTTTAGACAAAGTATTTACCGATTATTCTTTTTTAAAAAAAGTACATCGGAGGCAAAGAAAACTGTAAATAATGCGAGACAAATATTTTATATTTAAGTTCAATTTTCCTATTTATATAGGTTAGATATTCCTTTAAAAGTGGCTGTTTATCATTGTTTATTATTATTATTATTATTATTATTATTATTATTATTATTATTATTATTATTATTATTATTATTATTATTATTATTATTATTATTATTATTATTATTATTATTATTATTATTATTATTATTATTATTATTATTATTATTATTATTATTAGTTTTAGTAGTGCCTATCTAAACAACATATTACTTTTTTTTTCTCCATATGTCATAGCATCGGCCGATAGGCGAACACTCAACAATCGTCTGCAACCAGCTGCGCTGACCTCTCGGCCAACGACGCTTGTGTAGTTGCTAAAGCAACTACACAAAAATAAAGTTTAAATGTTATATTGACTCTCTTTGGCTTTTTTCTTCCACACACACATAGTATATATATATAATGTCCGTTAATATATATATATATATATATATATATATATATATATATATATATATATATATATATATATATATATATATATATATATAATTACAGATCAATGAAAGAAATGTTTCATATATCTAAATTTGCCTTCAACAACAATACTTTTTCTTTAAATGAAAGTAACATTTTGCCCTATCATGTGTATATTGATATTACAGTAACTTTCTTAATTCACATAGCAAGTATATTTGGAAATCTTTTATTAATTATATCTATAATTGCATTTCAAAAATTGCACACTATTCCTAACATATTTATTGCCAGTCTTTCATTCGCAGATATCCTTTCAGGAGGTATAGGTTCTTCTCATTATTTTTACAATACCGTTTTAAATTTGAATATGAATGTTGGTTGTGATATTTCCTTCCTTTTTTTACTTGCTGGCGGAACAACTGCTTTATTAACCTCAACTCAGATTTCACTTAATCGCTATATTATTATTTGTAAATCATCACATATTTACACTAAAATATATACTGCTAAAAACGTTATGCTAATGTTAGGGGTAACTTGGGTTATCAATGGATTATTTACAACGTTTCTTGAATTTTCTGGAATTCTTGTTGTATCATTCAACGACAAATTGAAAGAATGTGTGTTTCCTTTTGATGTCAGAGGATTAATGGTAGTTACAGTTACGGTGTCCATTTATTACACTTTATGTTTTCCTATTATATGTTTTAGTTATTATAATGTATTTAAAATAATTCGAAATTCTCAAAAATTTTTTAAAAACCAGACTAATTCAGAGGCAATGCAACGCAGATTTGCTGCAAAAGTGCGGGTTACTAAAGCAATGTTTTTTATTTTCGTTATTTTAGTGATTTCCTTTATTCCAGTGGGGATTTCTATTCCTTTGAACAATATTTTTAATATTCCAGTTATTATTGTTAGAGTATCAATGATCTTGTGTTTTTTCCATTCTATCGCTAATCCAGTTGTTTGTGTTGTAACTAATAAAGATGTACGAGCTTCATTTAAAAAAATACTTTCTTGTAATTTTAGTAAAAAATAAATGTAAAGCGAAAACTTTTTTCTTTGAGAAGTTATTGTTTTTATTATTATTATTATTATTATTATTATTATTATTATTATTATTATTATTATTATTATTATTATTATTATTATTATTATTATTATTATTATTATTATTATTATTATTATTATTATTATTATTATGTTTCAAATGAATGCATAGTAGAATAATACTTATGTATTATATTTTAAAATTAAACCGCGAATCAATGCTAATTTATTCCAAAAAAGTGTTTATATATATATAATGTGTTAAAACGTCGGCCGGGAAGCTTACCCGGGACAACCGCTTCCAAAGCAATTGTGCTAACCACTAAGCTACCAACGCTTGACAATAGTGTTTAGATTTAAAAGCATATAGTGCTCCTCAAAGAACACATTTATTTCGAAAATTAGAAAATATTCCCTTAATAAATTATAAAATAAAGATGGAATGTTTATATTGAAATTATTAAATAATATTGGAATTGTTGCTCTTATACTATTAAAAATTGGACATTCAAAAATATAATAATGTGACATGGCCAAACCTTTACTGTATAGTAATATTCATAGAGTTCGTTGTACCTATTTATTGTAATAAGAACATTTTAAAAAAAATGTTCAAGTGATCTAAATCAGAATTTTCGAATAAGCTGTTTCTTACATAAGTTTAAAATTGATTTTTATTTATCATTTACAGGTAGATAATGTAGTAGTGGATAAATCTTTCAATATTTGCATCTATTATAGGGTGGGTAAATGTTACAATTGAAACTAGAATACAATGAGATAATAATGATTTTTCAATATACGATTAGTAGTAATGGTTTGTCTGTAAGAGTAATTTAAAACATTATTTCAAGATGTAGGAATATTGTATAGTTCATAATGTGAACGGTATTTTGTGTTGCTTTTTTATGCCTTAAAAATAATCTTATATAAACCTAAGACATTTTGAAATTGAGAACATTGAAATCTGAATAAAAATGAAGTTATACCTATTTGCCGTAATAATTATCTATATAATTGTAGCCTATATTAATTTCTATATGCATGTAAATTCTCAAATAATATATAAATAATATTTTCATTATATCCAAAACATTGATATAAGCAGTTCAATAAATATTATTTTTTAATGACTGTATTATATTCAAAGTAGTTTACTTTCAATTTTAATATATAACGTGTTATATGACTTGCGAAAAATAGGGCACCCTATGAGATGTCTTGTGTAATTGAAATATATGAAATAAAGGAAATATAATGTTTTCCATTTACCATTATATGATTCTTCTAATTACTAAAAATATTATGAGAATATAGAGTTGTTATATATATATATATATATATATATATATATATAACAACTCTATATATCTCATATATATTTATATATATATACATATGATCATATATATATATATATATGATCAACAGATGGTGTTATACCAAAAACACCATCAAAGCGTATTTGTTTACATAAACGTCAGAGTAAGCATTCACTACCTCTTTCATTAGCTGCACCTTCAGATAATGATTTCAAGCTGATTTGCTATCATCAGTGAAGGACAGGAAATAAGAAACTAGATCTAAACACTAAACTCTGAGCGTTTATGAAACAATTTCTATGCAGCTTGCAAGCGTGAATCTTTTAGACATGTAATGTCTTCGAACTTAGCATAGCAAGCCAGATAGCTACATGGGTCTGATCTCAGTTCAGTATCACCACATAGTAGAAGCCTCTGCAATATATATGATTGCTAGAAAAATTTCAAAGGTACATTTATGAAAAACAAAAAAAGCAAGTGAAACTTGCCAAACGCTTCTATTTATGATCAACAGATGGTGTTATACTGAAAACACCGTCAAAGTGTATTTGTTTACATAAACATGAGAGTAAGCATTCACAACTTATGATTACAAAAAGGCAGATTTGAAATGCTGTGGTAAATTAGAATGGCGAACAGGAACAAATTGGAAGACCATGTATTCAAGAATGACATGAATTTTACTAAGCAAAATTTGGCACAAATTCACCAAGTGAAATTACAATAACATCTTTCTGTTCTCCCAAATAAAATGTATCATTTTTTAATGATATCTTTTTTCTGATATTATAAAAATGTTACAAAGATATCATCAAATTGTTTTCAGTGACTACTTCTTTGTGTATTTTTAATGCAGTGGAAACTCAGACTGTAGGTGAGTGACCTAATCTACTGTGAATACAATGTCTAGGCCATTAGTCTGGTCTACAAGAATATTTTTTAATTGGATGTATATTAAAACGCTATAATATAGATACAGCATTTTCTACTCATCAAAAGATCAGTAATATAATAACCAAGCCTTCTTGAATCTTATGGTGTTTATCAAATCTCATGTGAAAATAATAAAGTTTCTTACATAGGTATGAGTAATTGTCACATCAGTGTTAGCCAGAGATGAGCATGCTAATGCAGTTAAACAACACTCATCATCACCAGGATTCTCACTCCATACTATATATTCAGGTCATAAAATTGATTTTTCTAGTACCAGGATCATATTCAGATATGATAATCTCTACCAGTGCAAAATTAGAAAAGCCATTGAGATACTTAAAAGTCCAGACTGTATCGATAAGTGAGATGATACATGCAAACTTCCTCCTATTTGGAAAGATTTTGTTTAAAAAAACAATCATAACTTAACATTTTTGCTATTGGTGGAACTTTAACATTTTTTTTTCAAATCAGTGATTGTAGTGCCTCGACAACTGTCTTTCTGCCTTTTATCCCAGTGGATGACTTGAGTGATCAAGGCAAAATATCGGTATATCAATAATAAAATTTTTTAACACCGATGAACCTAAAAAATATGTCATATATATATATATATATATATATATATATATATATATATATATATATATATATATATATATATATATATATATATATATATATATATATATATATATATATATATATATATATATATAGTAATCCAGTGGTTTTGGCACTAGGTTTAATTTAACAATATTTGTGCATGAAATTAGTGTTATTATTTAGAAGAATAAAAAAATAAAATAAAACCTATAATATTTGGTTAATAAAGTGTGCTATCCCATTTACCTAGATAAGGTTTGTGTCAATAAACAATATGTTTCCAATGCAATTTCATGTTTTTAAAATGAAAGATTAATCTAAATAAGATATTGGTATAAGAGCAATTTAATATAATTTAAAACAAATGTAATAAACGGTATTTAGTTCTAAAATGGTTATATAAAAATAAACCATAAATGTCAAGTAATGAATTTTTAAGATAGTATTGTTTTAAAAAAAATACTTCTGATGAATTTATTTTGGAAAAAATAATTTCATGTGTAATTACAATCGCAGATAATTATTGTTGGTTTGAATGTGTTTATTATTTTCATTTATTAAACTGTTTTGTAATACATTTTAAATAATATTGAAAAACACATGATTCTGATAAGTTATACATTTTTTTTTGGTTTATATTGTAATCATGTGATTTTTTTTTTTTGGTAGAGGTCACTGGCGTTAAGGGAATGACCAATAAATACTCAATTCATTTATTTATTTATTTATTTATTTTTGATAGTCCACTTGGATTCTTCATAGTTATCAGTACTAAATATTGTAGCATTATTATTTTCTAATTTTGTAAAAATAAATTTTTAATATAATGGAAGTTCCATCTACAATGTTTAGCTAAAATTTTTGGTAAGACATTCTGTTATCTTTGTTATATTTATCATTTAAAACTTTTTGCATTATTAATTATCACATCTTGAAAGTTAGATTTGTTTTAACAAAACTAAAATGGTGGAAGTAACCAAAAATATATATATTTTTTTTTGTTTTATCTGAAGTAAAGAAAACAAATGTTTTTTCTAGTTAGAATTAATTATTTAATGAACTTATTCTTATTTGTTAATATTTTCCTGGTATAAAAGAAAAATAAATAAATAAAATATTAGAAAAAAAAAAGAACTTGAAACATTTTCTTGCATTTTTTTAAAATATCATCTGGTTTTATAAATAATGAAGGCACATTGTACATTGTAATATGTTCGCCTCACTAATAATCGTTTATGTAGAAAGATTTTGAAAAAGAAAATAATAATAATAAATTATATACATGCGTTTTTTTTTTAAAGTCTTATTTGAAATAAATGTAAAAATTAAATATGCATGCACTCTTTAAAAAAATTATTGGAAAGTAAAGTGCTAAAATGATGAAAGACGATTTAATAATTTCTTTAGTCACCTGAGAATAAAAATTAAATTATATTGTATATTGTATGTATAATGGAATTTTCTTGTAGCTTCATTCATTCTCTAATTCAACTGCACTTATTACAATACTAGTCTCTAGGAAAATGATACGCATGTTCTTCAATGTTCTAGCCTGGGAACTATACATATAGTCTTCAAATAATGTGTACATTTATTGTCTTCATTGTTATATTACTCGTTTTTTTTCAGGATCCAAATCTTTATCATTATAATCAAGTTGTGAATTAAGCTTTGTTTCAACTAGATTTTTTCCCCATGTTTATTATTATAATTGCCAAAAAACCTTTTCATTAGAAAAAAAAAAACATATGTTTATTACTTTCAATGGTTTGTGCTTTGTAGACTGTGACTATATAAAAACTGAAATTTACATGGATAAACAGCTCAGCATAGAAATATTTCTGCTAATGAGATAATATTTATTTGTTTATTTAATGTTTTGTTTTTATTTATTTTTTTAAAGAAAAAAAAATATTGGTAAAATGTTATTTTGTTTATAATATTAATATATGCTAAAGTGTATATTTATTACAGATTATTTTAAGGGTCTTATAATGACAAGTATAGGTCTTATTATTATTACTTTAGGTTAAGTTTATATTTGATATAAAATTTATACCTGTGAAATATATCTGATTTATTACATGCAACTGGAGTTATGAACTTTGCATGCTAGGTATTTAAAGAAAAATGTTATATATATATATATATATATATATATATATATATATATAACTATTCAAAACAATACAATAATTAATACAGTAACAATATTTTAAACAAATATATACCAATTTAATAGAAGTACTTTCAACTATCTATGTAGTCGTTGTCAACTAGACTCAAATTGTATTAGAAAAAACCGTTACAAATGTAAACAAAAGCAATACGTCATACATCAATTTTCCCACAATTCATTAATTTTTATATTGGCTGTCTGTCTATTTATCAACTGTTGCTTTTCACTTTTTATTAACATAGCCTCTTTAATTTTGCGTTTATTATTATTTCTTTCAATACACAGAATTTTAATTTTATTAAAATCAAAATCAAAACCATAATTACATGTTACATTATGATCAAAAAATACTGATGGTGATACATCATCATTTCTAATATTCTCTTGTCTTGATTTTTGCACTCGTTTATATAATAACAAATGCTCCCTTGATCTTTGATTAATAATTTACATATATATATATATATATATATATATATATATATATATATATATATATATATATATATATATATATATATATATATATATATATATATATATATATATATATATATATATATATATAACAGGTAAAACAGTACTTTAAATTTATCAGAAGTAACTATTTAATAAAAAATACAATAACAATATATTCCATGTTTAATGCTTCAACAGAATTTATATTGTATTAATTAAGTCATTTAATAACAATTATTCTTTAATAGTATGTCGACTTTATTTTAGTTTAAACTTGTATACTATACATTGCTGTCGAATGTTCCTTGATTAGAGTTCAATTTGTTATACTCTTTACATGTTATGTACAGTCGATTGCCTGAGGCATGTCCTTTTAATTCATTGTTTTCAGATATTGATTGAAGTGTATATTCAATATAGGTTTCTTATTACTAGTGTGTTTAGCTATCTTGCCTAAGTATAGAGTTTGTATATGTTAATATCAGTATATTTTAATATTTATAATGTATTTTGTTTTGTGGAATAGAGATCCTCTCCACAAAATATTTTCTTTTCCATGAGAGGATTAGTTTCAATATAGTTTTATGGTATGTTTGGTAGTCAATGTGACTGAGTCCCATGAAGAGGACAATCCAGAGTATATCTTAATATATAGTATAATTAATGTGTTTTAATCCTAAGAGAATATTATCTTTCATGCGTATTCTTACCACTAGTTGGTAAGACAGACTTCACACCTACATTGTTATGCCTGAGGAATAGACTAGAAAGCACAAAATGCTTCAGTATGGTATTTGTACTCTGCAGACATTAGTTGTTATTTTTGCATTCCTCATGTGAAATTAAATATGTCTTTTCACCATAGAAAGTGCAGATTATTGTGCTCTGTTTAAAAGTTATGGCAAGGATAAATGTTGAATTTGAGGTATTAGTTTTTCAAGGTGCACTTTATTATCTTTGGGCCTTAGTAATTGGGATCAATATCTGTATTGTACTACTGAGCTTTGCTGGTAGTTCACCAGCAAAACAATGGAGTAAATTAATTTAAAATTGGTAAGTTAAAGTGCTTATTTATTAAAGGAATTTTCAAATACAATATTTTAGTGTTATCAATAGTTTAGAAATATTATTATTGTGAATTAAGTCATTTATAATTAAAATATTTATTTTCATTTATGTGGACAGTAAGGTAATCATGAAATGGTGAGTGGGACTTCTGACAAATGACCCATACTTAGTCATAATTTATTTAATTATAAACCTTAACCTGGTTAACTTTTTTAATAATAGATTTGATATTATAAAATGATTGTAGTTGAACCCAATTTATTAAGTTACACAAATAATATGTAATTATTTAAATTAAACTGAGAGACTGCAAACCTCTCAAGTGCTTATGACTATAAACAGCCAATCAGATCGTAGAAAGATAAGTAAAGAAGAGGGTGGAACCACTCTTTTCTTGGTAAATTCTCTCACTCAGTGTTTTCGATCTGATTGGCCGTTGATAGTCATAAGGGCTTGAGAGGTTTGCAGTATCTCAGTTTAATTTCAATACCGTCTGCACTTTATAAAATAAATACTATGTAATTATTTAATGTATTTTACATTGTAATAGTAAGAAAATAATAATAGTTAGTCAATAATTCAAAGTAATAGTTTTTTATAGAAAGCTTACTAAAATTATAAATCAGTGTTGCGATAAATCAGCTGCACATTTCAGCTAGTTCATCCAGTGTAATAGTTGTATTCCAAACACACAGGAACTTATTATTTTAATTTATATCCTGATAGAGGACTGCTTAATGCATAAATGTATCTGTAATATCAATGCTATATTATTTAATAAATTTGTGTACTTTGTTTTGTTCTGTGTTGATAATAAATTTTAACCTTAAACAATAATCGTTGTTATTTTTATATACCAAGTATCAGTATGTTTGCAAAATATATGCATAACATTTTCTTGAGTCCTAAACTATTTCAAACTTTAGAAATTTTAATATACCAAATAAAGAACTTATGCAGATCTGAACATTTTATTTTGATGATAATTATTTTATGGGAATTGCAAACTTCAGATTAAGAATTATTTAATAGTAAAATTAATTTATTTCTAAGTTATTAACCCTGACTGTACTTTATTCCAGTTCCATTTAGTTAAATTGTTGAATTAATTAGTTTTAGTTAATTTACTGTGTTATCATGGATGTTGGAAGAATACAAAATGTACCCTTGTTTTTGTATTATTCTGGCTGAGATTCTGGATAAAAATACTATATTATTCAAAATATTATGTAATTAATTATGTTATTAATTCCTGTGAGAGATTGCAATTCTCAATTCGATTGACATTTGTAATCAACATCAACAAAGCTCAGGGCCAATCTTTAGAATTGTGCACTTTAGATCTAGACCGAGAATGCTTCTCAAATGAACAATTATATGTTGCATGTTCTAAAGTCACCAAACCATACAATCTTTATATCTGCATGGACAATGAAACAACAAAAAATATTGTGCACCCACAAGCATTGTGAAATTAAACTTATTAGAAACATAGATTTATTCTTTTCTTTTTTTTACATTTAACCAGACTGAACCACAGCAACCGCATGGCGGATATCGTTAGGAAACAATAAAGTTAATTTCACAAATTATATATAAAAAAGTTAAAATATATTACATATAATAAACAACAATATAAAAGCGTTCTACATATGATTAAAAAAAATGATCCCACAACAATAGTTTGATAAATATGAATATTTAATGAAAAAAATAATTCCTAATGTCAAACAAAACACAACATAGAAAATATTAAAATTTGACCAAATACTTAATTTCTACATGGAAAATAATTATATTAGAATTTCTTTTACAATTAAATAAAAATGGCTAAATTCACTAAATTAGCTTATGGTTGTGGCCTAGAAATATAATTTGATATTTCACAATTTTTTTTATTAAATTATATTTACTCTATAGTCTCCATCATCAAGTAGTTAGGAACAGAATATTAAAATGAAAACTATATGGATATGTGCTTAAAGAAAAAAATTGCCATACAGAAGAAAGTGCAGGTAGTGGATGATTTCAATAGTAATAGTTTACTAAAAATATCCCATTCAGATTAAGCTATGCAAATAATAACACGATCACATTTCCAGACCATGGTCCACCTCATCTTTTGGATTCAAAGACCTGCCATCCAAATCGTTTTATTTGTTTTGAGGATCAACCTCAGGCACCAGCCAATATAAGTTATATAATCACCATGACTCAGATGACTGGAGACACAATCAATCACTTGAATTGTACCATGAATAGCTCACACCCTGTCTCAAGATACAACATATTTACTTAACATATAAAACGGGCTCATTTAATATTTTTTTGCATTGTACATAGCTTCTCTTTCAATTGATTCACATGCTTTCAATTTTATATACTAAAACATAAATTACATCCACTAATTTACTGGCCATACAGTGACAAGAAAATGAGAAAATAGGAAAAAATAACAAATAGAGCAAACATTAATATTTATTTACACACAAATATATTTAAAACAGAATAAAAATAATAAATTTAACATAAGAAAAATAAAAATGACTTTAGGTTATATTTATGATAGTTTGTTAGTTAAAGTTCATTCCTAAAATAAAGAGTCTAGACTGTGGCCAGAATATATTTAAAAGTATCTTTAACAGGGTTTTCATTTGTGGTAATAATAATAATAATAATAATAATAATAATAATAATAATAATAATAATAATAATAATAATAATAATAATAATAATAATAATAATAATAATAATAATAATAATAATAATAATAATAATAATAATAATAATAATAATAATAATAATAATAATAATAATAATAATAATAATAATAATAATAATAATAATAATAATAATAATAATAATAATAATAATAATAATAATAATAATAATAATAATAATAATAATAATAATAATAATAATAATAATAATAATAATAATAATAATAATAATAATAATAATAATAATAATAATAATCACATGATCACCATCTCTTATATTAACACATAATTGTTGTAAACAAAGGCAAATCTCTCCATACAGTAGTGCCACCCTGTGCCAATCAGAGTAATCAATGGATGCCAGAAGTCTTGTGCATAAATCCCTATCTTTGCCTACTCATCCAATATCCCCAGACTGCTTTCTGGCTTGTGGATATCATCAGAGAGGAGTCCTGGATCTGAGAGCACTGCACCTAAAATTTAGGATCCAATGCAACCCTCCAGAAGTCACCTTTTAACTTTACTTTACTACAAAACTATGCAAATGAAATTGAAAACACACAAAAAAATTCAATCTATGTCAATAGCCTATATAGTCATATGGGTCTGAACTCAATTCAGTACCCATACATATGAAGAGTTTTGACTTTGTTTATACTACTACTACTACTACTACTACTACTACTACTACTACTACTACTAATAATAATAATAATAATAATAATAATAATAATAATAATAATAATAATAATAATAATAAAAATAATAATAATAATAAAAATAATAATAATAATAATAATAATAATAATAATAATAATAATAATAATAATAATAATAATAATAATAATAATAATAATCACATGATCACCATCTCTTATACTAGTACATAATTGTTATAAACAAAGGTAAAACTCTCCATACAGTAGTGCCACTCTGTGCCAACCAGAGTAATCAATGGATGCCAGAAGGCTTGTGCATAAAATCCCTATCTAGTGCCTACTCATCCAATATCCCCAGACTAGTTTCTGGCTTGTGGCTATCATCAGTGAGGAGCTTTGGATCTGAGAGCACTGCACCTACATCTTAGGATCCAATACAACCCTCCAGCAGCCACTTTTAAATCTACTTTACTACAAAACTATGAAAATGAAATTGAAAACACAATAAAAAATTTAAATCTAAGCTCAATAGCCTATACAGTCATATGGGTCTAAACTCAATTCAGTATCCATACATTTTGGTGTCTTTGGTTCTTAAACAAACATAGCCACCACTATACTATTAGGCAGGATTGGTGTTAAATCACTAAACATCACATGATAACCATCTCTTATACTAGCAAATAATCGTTGTAAATAAAGTAAAATGCTTCATACAGTAGTGCCACCCTGTGTCAACCAGAGTAATCAATAGAAGCCAGAAGGATTGCCCACAAAATACCTATTGAGTGCCTACTCATCCAATATCCCCAGACTAGTTTCTGCCTTGTGGTCATCATCAGTGAGGATCCTTGAATCTGAGAGCACTGCACCTAGAACTTAGGATCCAATGAAACTTTCCAACAGTCACCTTATAACTTTACTTTACTACAAATCTATGAGAATAAAATTGAAAACAATAATATTTGTCCATCTAAGCTCAATAGCTTATATAGACATATGGGTCTGAACTCAATTCAGTACCCATACATATGGAGAGTTTTGACTTTGTTTATAATAATAATAATAATAATAATAATAATAATAATAATAATAATAATAATAATAATAATAGTAATAATAATAATAATAATAATAATAATAATAATAATAATAATAATAATAATAATAATAATAATAATAATAATAATAATAATAATAATAATAATAATAATAATAATAATAATAATAATAATAATAATAATAATAATAATAATAATAATAATAATAATAATAATAATAATAATCACATGATCACCATCTCTTATATTAACCCATAATTGTTGAAAACAAAGGCAAATCTCTCCATACAGTAGTGCCACCCTGGGCCAATCAGAGTAATCAATGGATGCCAAAAGGCTTGTGCATAAAATCCTTAACTTTGCCTACTCATCCAATATACCCAGACTGGTTTCTGGCTTGTGGATATCATCAGTGAGGAGCATTGCATCTGAGAGCACTGTACCTAGAACTTAGGATCCAATGCAACCCTCCAGAAAGCCACCTTTTAACTTTACTACAAAACTATGAAAATAAAATTGAAAACACAATATTTTCAATCTAAGCTCAATAGCTTATATAGTCATATGTGTCTGAACTCAATTCTATACCCAAATATTTTGATGTTTTGGCTCTTAAACAAACATAGCCTCCACTATACTATTAGGCAGGATTGGTGATAAACCACTAAGCATCAGATGATCATCTTCTCTTATACTAGCACATAATTGTTGTAAACAAAAGAAAAACTCTCCATACAATAGTGCCACCCTGTGCCAACCAGAGTAATCAATGGATGTCAGGAGGCTTGTGCATAAAATCCCTATCTAGTACCTACTCATCCAATATCCCCAGACTAGTTTCTTGCTTGTGACCTTCATCAGTGAGGAGGCTTGGATCTGAGAGCACTGCAACTAGATCTTAGGATCTAATGCAGCCCTCCAGCAGCCAGCTTTTAACTCTACTTTACTACAAAACTATGAAAATAAAATGGAAAACACAATATTTTCAATCTAAGCTCAATATCATATATAGTCATACGAGTCTGAACTCAATTCGGTACCCATATTTTTTGTGTCTTTGGCTCTTAAACAACCAACCCACCACTATCCTATTATGCATAAATGGTGTTAAACCAATAAACATCACATGACAACCATCTCTTGAACTAGCACATAATTATTGTAAACAAAGGCAAAACTCTCCTTACATTAGGGCCACCCTGTGCCAAACATAGTAATCAATAGCTTCCAGAAGGCTTGTGCATAAAATCCCTATCTAGTGCCTAACAATCCAATATCCACAGACTAGATTCTGGCTTGTGGCCATCATCAGTAAGGTGCCTTGGTTCTTAGAGCACTGCTCCTAGATCTTAGTATCCAATGAAACACTCCAGCAGCCACCTTTTAAATCTACTTGACTACAAAACTATAAGAATGAAATTGAAACCAATAATATTTTCAATCTAATGTCAATAGCTTATATAGTAATATGGGTCTGAACTCAATTCAGTACCTATACATATATAGAGTTTTGCCTTTGTTTATAATAATAATAATAATAATAATAATAATAATAATAATAATAATAATAATAATAATAATAATAATAATAATAATAATAATAATAATAATAATAATAATAATAATAATAATAATAATAATAATAATAATAATAATAATAATAATAATAATAATAATAATAATAATAATCACATCATCACCATCTCTTATACTAGCACATAATTGTTGTAAACAAAGGCAAAACTCTCCATAAAGTAGTGCCACCCTGTGCCAACTAGAGTACTCAATGGATGCCAGAAGGCTTGTGCATAAAATCCTTATCTACTGCCTACTCATCCAATATCCACAGACTAGTTTCTGGCTTGTGACCATCATCAGTTAGGAGGATTAGATCTGAGAGCACTGCACCTAGATCTTAGGATCTAATGCACCCCTCTAGCTGACTCGTTTTACCTCTACTTTACTTAAAAACTATGAGAATACAATTGAAAACACAATGTTTTCAATCTAAGCTCAATAGCTTATATAGTCATATGTGTCTGAACTCAATTCCGTACCCATATATTTTGGTGTTTTTGGCTTTTAAACAACCATAGCCACCACTTTCCTATTAGGCAGGATTTGTGTTAAACCACTAAACATCATATTATCACCATCTCTTATACTAGCACATAATTCTTGTAACCAAAGGCAAAATTCCCCTTAGAGTAGTGCCACCCAGTGTCAATCAGAGTAATCAATGGATGCCAGAAGGTTTGTGCATAAAATCCCTATCTAGTTCCTAGTCATACAATATCCCCAGACTAGTTTCTGGCTTGTGGCAATCATCAATGGGGAGCTTGAATCTGAGTGCGCTGCACCTAGATCTTAGGATCCAATGAATCCCTCCAGCAGCCATCTTTTAACTCTACTACAAAACTATGAGAATGAATTGGAAAACAATAATATTTTCAATCTAAGCTCAAGGGCTTATATATTAATATGGGTTCTACACTCAATTCAGTGCCCATCCATATGGAGAGTTTTGCCTTTGTTTATAATAATAATAACAACTAAAATAATAGTAATAATAATAATAATAATAATAATAATAATAATAATAATAATAATAATAATAATAATAATAATAATAATAATAATAATAATAATAATAATAATAATAATAATAATAATAATAATAATAATAATAATAATAATAATAATAATAATAATAATAATAATAATAATAATAATAATAATAATCACATTATCACCATCTCTTATACTAACACATAATTGTTGATAACAAAGACAAAACTCTCCATACAGTAGCGTGCCCTGTGCCAACCAGAGTAATCAATGGATGCCAGAATGCTTGTGCATAAAATCCATATATAGTGCCTACTCCTCCAATATCACCAGACTAATTTCTGACTTGTGACCATCATCAGTGAGGAGCCTTGTATCTGAGAGCAATGCACCTAGATCTTAGGATCTAATGCAACTCTCCAGCATCCACCTTTTAACTTTACTTTACTACAAAACATTGAGAATAAAATTGAAAACACAATCTTTTCAATCTAAGCTCAATTGCTTATATAGTCATATTGGTCTGAACTCAATTCTGTACCCATACATTTTGGTGTCCTTGGCTCTTAAACAACCATGTCCCCCACTATATTATTAGGCAGGATTGGTGCTAAACCACTAAACATCACATGATCACCATCTTATACTAGCACATAAATTTTGTAAACAAAGGCAAAACTCTCCATACATTAGTGCCACAATGTGCAACCAGGGTAATCAATGGATTCCAGAAGGCTTGTGCATAAAATCCCTATTTTATCCCAACTCATCTAATAATCCCAGACTAGTTTCTGGCTTGAGGCAATCATCAGTGAAGAACCTTTGATCTGAGAGCACTGCACCTAGATCTTAGGATCCAATACAACCCTCCAGCATGCGACCTTTTAACTTTACTACAAAACTATGAGAATGAAATGGAAAACAATAATATTTTCAATCTAAGCTCAAGGGCTTATATATTAATATGGGTCTGAACTCAATTCAGTACCCATACATTTGGAGAGTTACGCCTTTGTTTATAATAATAATAATAATAATAATAATAATAATAATAATAATAATAATAATAATAATAATAATAATAATAATAATAATAATAATAATAATAATAATAATAATAATAATAATAATAATAATAATAATAATAATAATAATAATAATAATAATAATTTGTCATCTTGATCTTTTTATATGTTTTTTTTCTCATTGTTTCTTTTCATCATCCTTAGATCTGGTTTATTTAATTTTATATTTCCTTAATTAATTTTGCATTCAGCTTTAATCTAGTCTTTTGCTCAGATTAATCTAATACTTCAATAAGATAATGTTTATAGACTTTTTCTTTGTTTTTGTTTTTTTAAATTAATTCAAATGGAACTTATCCTTTCTTTTTTATTAGCTAAGTAATCTATAATGAACTGCAAATTTAAAAAAAATACAAATTATATTTTTAGTTTAATATCATTTTCACATTCTTCTTTTTATTATTATTATTATTATTATTATTATTATTATTATTATTATTATTATTATTATTATTATTATTATTATTATTATTATTATTATTATTATTATTATTATTATTATTATTATTATTATTATTATTATTATTATTATTATTATTATTATTATTATTATTATTATTATTATTATTATTATTATTATTATTATTATTATTATTATTATTATTATTATTATTATTTAAATTTATATAAAGGGAGAGGTAGATTCAATTTTATATTTAGAATCAATCTTTACTCTACTCATTCTTTAATAGTAAAACATTCTTTTATTTTTCAATGAAATGTGACACTTTATTTTTTTCAACATTGTGTTGCAAAAATAAAATTCTTTAAAAACATATTGTAATTTAAACTTTATTATTCTCATTTTTCCATTCCTTTTAAAATCAAATTGATCATTTATGTGAAATAATTACATAATTATGTACATAACACTCACCTCAGTTTAAGAGGTAAAATGTGTCAAATCAACCATTTTATCTCTAATATTTTTTTTTGTTATTACTGTATATTTTTACTTTACCCTTTGATCCTTTGGAAAATATTGCAAAAATATTAAGTAAAACAGAAGAGCTAAAGATAAGTGCTAAAAGATTCAAATAATATCTAATGGATTTTCTAAAAAAAAAAAACAATAGTGGAAATAATGTTTTATCAGCATTTTCTTCATGGATGTGAAACATGGACTTCTTATAACCATTGCCAAGAAATTGATCTCTTCTGATTGTTATAGGATTTGATTCCAAGTTGGAATAAAGATGTCATTACACTTTACAGTCAATTTCTATTTCTTAAAACATTGGAAATTACAGACAAATGTATAAAATTATTGACGATGTTAATAATAAAATGGAGATGGATTATTGAAAGACAATGTTTTTTTGTTTCTATTCACAAAGCATTGGGCCTGATTCAAAAGCTTGTTGAAAGCAAAAGTATCATTAAAAGTGCTACTATGCTAACTGCTAATCAGATTACTAATTTTATATGTCAAATATATATACCTAAGATTGATAAAAAGTGAAAACACCTTATTACATCAGAATTTCAAACATGTCTCTCACAACGTTGCTATAATAGTAAACTGATGAAATTTAGATGTAGATGAAGTTGAACTTGTCCTTTCTCCTTTTTTTTGTTAAAACTAAAAAAGCCCCAAGAAGAAAGTAATATTATCTACTGTATCTACAAATTAGGACTTAATGCTAAAGTTTAGCTGGTAGATCTATTGAATGTTATTCATTATTAGAGTAAGTAGTTTCAAAATTTGAGATACTGCAAAATTATAGTACTCTTAAAAGCAAATATAATTAGCAATAACTCAAAATTTATCACCCAATATCATTATTATGTAATTGAAAAAAAAAAATTTTGAAAAGTTCATATTAACAAAATTTATATTCCAAATTGAGATTTACTTCCTAAAAGGAGGTTAATTTTAGGCCAGGAAGAAAACACTGTGAACAGGATTTCTTTTTAAACATTTACATTGAAAACGGCTCTCTAAATTAATTTAAAAAAGATTATACATTTGTTGATCTAATGTCAGTTTAAGCTTCTATTTGATGAACTGATAAATTTTCAGAAATTCTTAGTTATTGCACAGAAAAGCCACTTATTTCAAGTCACTTTAAATTATAATTGTACTCTAGTTAAATTATATTAATTATAGACAATCCAAATGCTGAATGCTGGAAATTTTTTATGCTGAAAATAAGGTATTCTACTCACTAAGTAAATCCTATCTTAAATTTGAAATTTTTCAAAGATTGTACTTTTATTTATAATCCAATGCAGACAGGGAATCATATGATAAGTCTTATGCAATCTTTTCCATTGCTACTATGAAATTCGATATAATTGAGCTTGAATTGTTGGCTAATTAATTTTTCTCTTTTATCTAAGATTAGATCAAAGGTTATTTCTATCAATAACCATATTACAAAGCTGACTGAAAATACTATGTTCTGAATGCCAAGTAATTGTAATCATAGTATCGAATAAGAATCCAAAAAGTACACAAAATAAAATAGAGACGACCAGAGCAAAGAATTTTAAATGAACATTTAATATAATTATTTTATAAATTATTATCAAAAGCAAATCATAACGTAGTTACAATTCAATACATTAATTGTTGAACGTTTTTCTAATATATAATATAAACTGAAGATGCGTTAAACATAACCTATTTATTGTCTTTCGGCCAGGATGGCTGGATATTGAAGCTTGTTTGAATCCTCAGTTTTCTAAAGGTTGCTTATGTAGGACGAGTCTCTACTCATATAGCTCTCTGTTATCAGATCTCCAGAAACAATTTAATTGATCCCTAAGTTTTTATTTTTTGATTAACACTTAAGACATTAACGACTTTGAATAATTACTACATTTCCCATATTACGGAATAAAGCTTTAATTGTCTATATTTAAATTATCGTCTAAAAGATAATTGATTTGAAGATAATTGATGTCTTTCCATATTAAACAACTGTATATTAACTATTTGATAAAATGTAACTTTTATTTAAAATTAATATTTTTATTTTTTATTTTTTTTACTTCAATCTACTTTAACACATACATTTCATTTTTAATTAATTAGTCAGAGCAGGAATTAATTAAGGTTTGATGCAAATAATTTAAAAAAAAAAAACTTTCTTAGCTTACATTATGTTGGTGATAGACTGTTAATAGTTAAAGTCTAATTCCATACGATGAGTAAATGAAATAAGATCTTATTAAACCTTAGATGTTCACACTTAGAATTTTGGAAATGTTAGTCCACTAGAAGGATCCGAGGACTCCAGTTTATTCCGTTACTGGTTCCCCGTTTTAGTTACCTAAATTATATTGTAAGAATTTTTTTTCTGTATAAAGTTTCTAATTGACCAGAGTAACATTTTAGGTTCCTTTGTACAAAAGAATTATGCCACTATCAGAAAACAATTAAGCTTGATTAAAATTTTTCTTTGGAGCACTGCTACAAATAACTGACAGCCATCTAAATTTTCTACAGATTTCTATTGAAAGACTGAATTTTCAGGGAACATTTTGATTCAAGGCAGCTTTGCTAACTGGGTGAGATTGTCTGATTGTTGGGAGGATCCATGAAGGCCTGAATCCGAGTTTTTATATGGGGCAGATCTGGGAAAAAGGTGCTCTGGGAATCGTTACCAGAATTGGATAGCTCATTTATTTGTTAGTAATAGTAGTGTTATTAATTTAGACTTTAATGCTTGCTTTTTAAACCTGAGATTTTACTTTTAAAGAAATAATTTTCAAAGTAGTAAATTATTTCTCATTGTACCTGATCATTTATTTCAAGTGTTGCTTTATTTTTTATCAATGCATTTAAAGCTGGATCACTGACTATGTCTTTTAAAACGTTTTCATGAGATTTGGATGGCTCATTCATGTGTTAAAAATGACAACATTATACATTGTAATTTTATGCTTGCATTTTAGACCTGAGATTTGACTTGTGAAAAAGATTTTTTCCACTATAGTGAATTGTTTTAGACTGTATCTGAACATTTGATTTCAAGTGTTGCTTGATTCTATATTAAACTTTTTTTTTATCTTGAATGCTGAACTGTACAAATTGATAATTTTAACATTTGACTATATGGATTAGTGCAGCTGGATTTCATAGATTATCAGAGTGTGGAAAAATGATGGACACTATTCAGTATGCAATTTTAATGGATACATTATTCTATGTACATCTTTGATTGCTCTATAGATCTAGAATTATATGGTGGTATAACACATAATGCAAGCATCTGGTTACAACATGTACATTAAAGTTCTTGATTTTGGAAAGTAATGATAATTTTTTTATGCAAGGCATTGGAAATCCTCAAGATTTGCACTATGATTTTCAATTTAGCAATTATTATGAAATTGGATTGGTAACAGTAGCACCTCATCATATGGATTGTGCTTATAGTTTTATCATTTGATTTTTACCGTTAAGGACTCATGGATTAAGGCTTCTAGTTTTTTATAAGTTATAAGAAATCTGAAACATGATGGACAAAAGTCAAGTTCCCAAAGAGTTCAACTGTGATTTGAACATTGGATTGGGGCTACTGTGTCACTCATCATTGCAGTCTTGAGGATTGAGTCTGTTGCTTGGAGATCTCCCAGGATTTGCTTCCTTGTCTTGAATGGGGGCTGTGAGGTGGGTGTATTATGCTCTAGTATGGGTTTCATATGGGAGAGTCTGGAACTTGGGGGAATATTACCCAGGGCCTGAACTCTGGTTCCTATGGGGGGTGGGAAGTGAGTGCTATTGGGGATTAGTAGGAGTTTCATCATTTTCATCTTTAGGGCAGTGGAAATGACATGATGCATTGTGGTTTTAATCTCTTTGTTCTCTATGTGAATCATAGGTTGTTTATTAGATTATGTATTAATCTGTAGATGGCAAATGATGAAAGCATGTGAGATTTACATTTTTGATTAATTCTATGGTTTAAACTTCAAATCAGGGCTGCTGTGTCACTTATCTCTGCCATCTGGAGGCAAGGACTGGTGCTTGTAAGGTCTCATAAGCCTGGGTTTTAAAGGGGATCTACATGCTATGTGGATTAGGAAGGGCATTGGATGAGAGAGTCAGCTTTGGAAATATACAAAGACCTGGTTTCTAGTTCTTAACAGGGGTGTGGGACATGGGTGCTGTGGGGATTGGTGTGGTTTTTCACTTTCTCATCCCTTGGACAGTGGAGATGATGTGATTCTTGGTAGCTGTGATCAATCTAGTCGTCATTAAGGTCAGGGGTTACTTAGTAAACTATAAGAGAAGCTATGAATGACAAGATATATGCATATAAAATTCAAGGTTTCTCTGTTCACTCGGTATATCAAGTTCTGCTTTGTAAATCATAGTTTGAATCTTGTATATGACTACATATAACATGTAAATTTAAAGATTAATATTATGTTAATAAATCATATTTTGAGAAAAAAAAATTTTGGAAATGTTTAATAATTGTAATTATTCACATGAACATTTTAAAAATAATTTTATTTTTGAAGGTACAATATCTCGTTTATATTTATTCTGGAAATGTTTTTACTGTGATACATTTTTTTGCTGTTTTGGCCTAGATATACACTTAAAATAATTTGATAACCTGTGATATCTAATGTTTATATATTGTTTCAAAGACTAATTTAAGATATGGTCTTCTTCTACAATTTTCAAAAGAACATTTCATCAAGTCCAATTAAACCATTGGCACAAAAAGTATTTCTAATAAGTAAAATTAAATCACTTTAGAAATACATTTTTTTTCAATTAAAAAAACAAAACATATTTATTAGAATAATCTATTATTTTAATGTTTGTTTTTTTTTTTTTTCTGGAAGTAATTTGATCAACTTTGTTATTGATTTTTTTAATCATTACAATTCAGTATATTTCTTATCAATATGTTTATTTGAACACAGTCTACATAAAAAATTTTCAACGTGATGTATTCTATTGCAAATGATAGTGTTAACATTTCCATTAAGCTTTAAAATTATTATTATATTTTCATTTACATAAAAAGGTCCATAATAACTTTGCTGTCCTGCCATATCAATTAATTGTTACTTTCAATGACAATCAATCTTTAGAATAAATATTTTTACAATTTTATATGAGTTTCTTTAAACTCGAGGCTCTCTTTTTCACAATTCACTAGCAAACTTCATTGTTCATTTTGTTCATCTACCTTACAAACGATCACTTTGTAGGTTTTTAGCACGAGACAATCATTATTGATTTCTAGATTTTACACGTTTGTTTAGAAAACACTGAATTCAATTGTAAAGTGACTGTCTTTTATAACAATCTTCTGTTTCAACTAAAGGTCTGAAAAATTTATCAGTAAGGTTTTGGTTTCAAGGTAATTTTCTTGTATCTCTAGATACCTCTGGGATGTATTAATTAATTAAATATTATAGGAAATTTATTTAGAAGGCTATTATAAACTATCACTTCAAATCTTTTGAAAAAGTGTATGGAACGACTTCTAACATTGTTATATTTCCCATATTACATCATAAATCAAGACTGTCACCTGTCTTTAATCTATGGCTTTTATGGTTTTTTTTAACAATCAATATGGTGGTTTCTATAAAAAGCAGAGAAAGATATAATTAAGTAGTTTTCATTTCTCAGCAATTTAGTGCCCATTTAATTTTATAACTTTCTTGTACTGTGGCTTTTTAAAATTTTGAAAATAACATTAAAAATTAGCTATTTTATTTACATTATGAACATTATAAATCATTTTCCTCTATAATATAAGTTTAAAATCTTTTTAAAAAATAATTTATTTATGGTAAGTCAACATTTGTTTTTTTTTTTTATTTAACAAAGCAAACCTCCCCCCCCCCCCATTTTAAAAGATCTATAAAATAATAAACAACTTTTGAATTATTTAAAAATCGATTTTATAAAATTTTAAATTGCTGTAAACGATTGACAACACAAGTTGTAGTAGATTTATACAGTATTAAAAACTCATATATATTGTACATAAGTACACCTGTGTCTCATTTTATGTGGATTTTTAATGAGATTTTGAAATTATGCATTCATGTTTCGTCTTAATTTTTTTGTGCAGGTTTTTTATGTGATAAAGAGGTTCATATTTTACTATATTTATTATATATCAAGAAATGTAAATTATTAATAACTTATTTTGATTTGAAAAACCTTTTTTTCAAAAATATAATTTCATATTACCAGCTAATGTGAATATGGGCTGAAGTATTTAGAATTTTAGCTTTTATGTAAATAACCTACTTATACTTGTGAGTAAATAATAATGATAGATTTGTACATATGATTCAACAATCTTAAACTTTTAAAATGTATTTCGTTAGATACAATAGAAATAATATTCTTTTAGATTTTTAAAAATAATCAGAAATAACAAAGAGTTTTTTAATTTTATAAACGGAAAATATTCTTTCTACTGATAATAAATATTTTATTTTGTTTTGATTGCGATCTCATTTTTTAAGTATGGAAACAAAATGTCAATATTTAAAATTTATTTCAAAAGTAAAGATATATATATACCGGTCTCTTAGGCAGAGAAGAACTAACTCGGATATTATGTATGCCCAAACGATAGCTATAAATATATAACTAGTGTTACATTTCCAGGACATAACTTCTTCTCGACTGTTGAGTTCAACACCAGAGTTCAAAGCACTTTTTTTTTGTTTCGTGTAAACACAGGCACCATCTATCTATTCAGAAGAATAAACAATGCACTTTGAACAATGGACACTAACTCAAAATCTAAGTATCCATGACTAGCTCAGTTGTTGGTAATCGCTAAGAGATTATACATAATTAGTGGTGAAAAGAATTGTAAGAGAGATTGGTAAAAAGATTTGATAAAAAGAATTGACTAACAAATAAAGTTTAATTTTAAAGACAATTTATTAACTAACATTTACTAATTTTAAACATTTTATAAATCTAAAATAATGCACACATTTTAAATTAACACACTATAATATATCTTATGAGAAAGCATAAATAATGTTTGACATTTATAAAATCATATAGCATTCACAAACATGCACATCAATAGTTCATTTTATGCATGCTTATAGAGTTCAAATTACTTGTCTCTGGAGGCTTTACAAATTAATGTGATGTAATGGCTATTATAAAAATAAGAATATGAAATATTATTACCTAGAATTTTGAATGTGGATGTTGAACTTTGTTTTTTTGGTTACTGTTTTAGGTGAGAATATTTACAGCCAGCTGGGACAATTTTTTGATGAGTTTCCTTATTATTCACAATTATTATTATTGGAGACAATTAGATACTGATGGAGATTTCCAAGTTGTTACACTGACATTTATTTCATGGGCAGATCTTGCTGTTTTCATTGGACTTTAGGCTGTGGAGAGGCATGTGTTTACCGTGGGTTTTTAACACTGCATTTCTGTTTCTGGATACCTAATAAACTGCACTGTTAGGTGAACTGAAACAATTACTCGACTGAATGATTGTCCTTTCTTAACTTAACTGACTCAATCGATTGTCCAATAAAAAATGGTCCATTTATAACTGTGATGGGTTGTCCTTGTAATATCCTCCGGTTATATCTGTTGTCAAAATTCCTGTGATAAACCTTTGACAATGTGTTTTGGAAGATCGTTTAATTAGTAATAGCCTTGCAAACATGTTGTTTTATATAATTTTAATTAGTAACTATTGCTGTATTTTTAATGATAATCTTCTTTTATTTCATTTTAATATTTATTACAGAAACATTTTTATTTATTTACAATCGCACATATATATATGCATATATAACTGGTTGTAAGATTACTTTTTCTTTAATTTGAATAAAAATAAATTTGTATTTTTTTAAAATTTAAATCATATTTCAACTACTAATAATAGACTCTACTCCCTTTTATAAAACTTTTAGTTTAACTTTTCTAACCAAAACCCCCCCTCTCCCATTTTAATCAATTATTTTCTAACTTTTATTTCAAACTCTTTTGCGAAAATAAACTGTAATAAAACTCTTAAACTTTTAACTACGTTTTCTTTTACAAAAGATTATTTTAATAATTTTTTTTAGATAAATTATCATGTGCCAATTTCAATATTGGTACATTACACCATCCACGTTTGAGAGTAAAGTGTGTCTTTTTTTGACGATTTTATCTCTGACAAATTTAAGTCTTAATTCAGAACTATTTTTATTTTATTATGGACATGTTAGTTATTTATTTAACTTGATCACTTTAATTAAATCTTTTATTTTATTCATTTATTTAATCCTACAAATGTTACTCTTAAATCATTCATTTGACCTACTTATTTAACTCGATTATATTGATTATTTTTGAACTGTTTATTTACATGCATTTTTTCTTAATTAATATGTGTGTGGGGGAAAATATTTTATTCAATGAATTCTCCTTGTCATTATTATTATTCCCAAACATTTCATTTAGTATTATTACCATCTGTCCAGTGGCTGTTTTTCTCTTTTCACTAACCTCAATGACTGGGCATTATATGTTCTCTTTTCCTCCATCCCCTGTGCTATAAACAAACACGTTATTACCATATTGCCACTTGATGATATAGGGGATGTCGTATAATGGCTGGAATTTCTTGTATATATTTTTTTTCAGGATGACTCACTGGATAAACTCTCACCATGACCTCATCTCCCCTCCTGAATATGGCCTTATGCTTTCCCTGCCTCTTCATTTTTATTAACCAGTTAAATGCTTGCTTAATATCTCTTCTCTGGTTTATTGGATTTAACCCCACTGGCAATTTACTCTCAAATGGATACAGGGTATTTATTCCAAAATGTAGCCAAACAGGTTTGAATCCTGTAGACTCATTTCTTGACCAGTTTATCATGTTGACTATTCATGAGGTTTCTTTCACCCATTTGCAATGATCATCCTGTATATAAATTGAAAATAAATGCCCAACTCCCTCATAATCCATTCACATGGATTAGACAGAGGGTTACAAATCGAAAGTATATGTTTTATCCCATGCCTGTCCATCCATTTCTTCCATTCTCTAGACTCATTTCTTGACCAGTTTATCATGTTGACTATTCGTGAGGTTTCTTTCACCCATTTGCAATGATCATCCTGTATATAAATAGAAAATAAATGCCCAACTCCCTCATAATCCATTCACATTGATTAGACTGAGGGTTACAAATCGAAAGTATATGTTTTATCCCATGCCTGTCCATCCATTTCTTCCATTCTCTAGATATAAAGGGTGTTCAATGATCCGACAGAATTCTGTCTGGAATTCTTACAGACTTAAAGCATTGTTGATCCAAAACTCAAATAGTTTGTCTTGGGTTAGCTTGAGCTACTGAATATTCTGTTACCAGCTTTGAAAACACATCATAAGTCACCATGAGATACTTTGTTTTAATAAATGGAGGCATAGGTCCAAAGAAGTCTATTGCTAGTAAGTTGTTTGGGCATTGGACATATATAGGTTGCAGCAGCCCCACAACTAATGTGTTAGCAGGCTTGGTTGCTGAACATATGATGCATCTACCAATCACATCCACAATATTGGCTTTCATTCCTGGCCAGTAAAACCAATGATTCAGCCATCCTTCCACTTTATTTGCCCCATAATGTCCGTAAGTGTTATGCACATATTTAATTATTTGCTTTCTCATGGCGATGGAAGAATAATGTGTGTTTGATTTTTTCTTAATACACACTGTAAGATTCCTCCCTTTAAACAACAGTGATTTTAGTCCCTCCACAGTGGATTGTTAGCGATTTTCATTACATGCTGATTGTGTAAATACTTCATTATTTGTCTGCAATTGTTATATTCCTCTTGTCCCTTCTTTAATCTATGCAAAGTATCTTCTATCCCATTTATTTTATATATTTTGGTGGCAGCTATATACACTCTGTCACAACTCAAGTGTTGTTCTTGAGCTTACAGATATTGGCTTAAAATGTCTACCACAGTATTCTCCTTGCTATGACAGAAAGCCACATAGTAATTAAATTATTGAAGAAACAAGTTCCACCTTATTAGCCTGCCATTATTCAAGAAGCTGTGATTAATAAATTTGAGGGTTTATGGTCAGTGATTACTACCACTTTGGAGCCTACTAAATATTTCCAGAATTTCTTGAATGCCCACACAATAACCAGGGCTTCCTTCTCAGTTACATGGTAGTTCACTTCTGGTCCCTTTAGTAAATGGCTAATAAAACAAAGAACTCTTTGCTATCCCTTTTTCAGTATCTGAAATTGCGTAGCCCCCAATCCCAACCCACTGCTGTCCATTTGTACAAAAATATGGTTTGTTGAAATTGGGATATGACAGCATAACTTTATTTAAAAATACTGCCTTCACACTCTGAAAACTACACTGATGTTGTTCATTCCACACCCATGATTTCCCTTCTCTTAATAACTGCAGTAATGCTTCTTTGTCAAGTGAAAAATTTCTATAAAATTGATTATAGAAATTATATAGTCTGAGAAAAGATTTAATATTTTTTTTTATTCTGGGGTGTGGGATATTTCCTGTATTGCTCAAATTTTTTGAGGATTAGGTAATATTCCTCTCTCTGTAATTATATGACCTAAAAATTTGACCTCGTCAGTCATTATCTTATTCTTATTTATAATTAATTTCAATCACCTTTCTCTCACACTCCCCCAGCAACATTTCTAAAGGTGCAAAGTGCTCATCTGTACTTTCCAACACCACCATAATTTGTCCACATACATTATAACTAAATTCTTATTATCATCTGAAAATACCTGATCCAGACATTGTATAAGCCTGGCAACACTATTTTTTAGCCCAAAGAGAATTCAGTTAAAATTATATGCATGTCTGTTATATTTAAATGCCATATATTTCTGATCCTCTGGATGAAGTTTGATTTGCCAGTAGCTGGCAGATAAGTTGAACATCGAAAATATTTTCTTATTTTGAAATTTCAAAAACAATTTGCTCATAGGTGGTGTAGCATTAGTATCAGCTATTGTTTTCTTATTTAACTGTCATCTGTTCTTATACTTTCATGTCTATATTCATGAGGTATAGAATATGCACAGGCTTGATATGATTGGTCTTTCATAAGCCTTACCCTGTGTTCATATCCTTGGATTACCCCAGGAACCTCAGAAAATATGCTTTCATATCTAATGAATACTTTCTTCAATTGGTTTCTTTGATTATCATTTATATATCTTGACTCATCCAACTTATCCCCTATCTCTATTTCCATTACTGCACTTTGTGCATCACTCTGTTTATTTACCTCATCTGTTTGGTGTTTTGTAAACAGAATTATTATGTTGATTATTTCTGCCTGACTTCATTTATAATCCAATACACAGCCTGTTTTGTACATAAAATCTGAGCCTAATATGACCTTGTGAATCAGACCCTCCAAAATCAACAATACATGCATATATTCTCCCTCTGCCATGTGTAATTTCACCCATGCCAGTTTGGATGCCAACTTCGCCTTCTTACCATTAGCCAACAAAACATATTCTGTTTTTAACAGCAATATTTTAATTTCTGGGTAAATGTCACTTATTTTATTAAACATTTCCTGTGACATTACCGATACCTGACTCCCTGAATTGAACAATGCACTAGTTGAAATCTCCCTACTTTATCTCAATCTTTGGACAGCTCTGAGGTGCCATTATGGGTTTGCTATCTTCTCCACTACGTACCAGATTCACTACTTGCATAAAATCAACTTCTGCATTTTCATCCTCATCTTGACCATCCACCATCCCCCTATTGTTGTCCAATGCCATTAGTATTTCAGCCATCTTCTCTACCGTTTGCTAGACAATCATTATTTGTTCAACATTTCCAGGTAAACCACACCTAACTATACACATAATAGGCTGCTCCGATAATTTGTATGCTGATATTGATCTCAATTTCACTACTTGTCTATGAAAAAATGTAATATATAACTCACCCATCTGCCACCAGTTATGCTCTACTTGAAACTAAACCTTTTCTTGTAGTTCTTTCCCCCAAAACTATGCCAACAATGAACACTTGTATTCAACAAATGTTGCCGGTTTTACATGTAATGAATTCTACCAAAGCTGAGCTTATCCCTGTATATGACTGCAAGCTAAGGCAATTCTTTCTCCCTCACTAAAACTCTTCAAGACACAATAATGTTCCAACCTCTCTAAGTGGTCATTTGGATTCTCCCCTCTGTTCCCTGAGAATACTTTTATTTTTAGCAGCAGATTTACTGCCTCCATTTTATGTATGTGCACCCATGATTTCATATTCTCATGTTCCCTTTTTAATACATCAACTATTTTTATTACTTCTTCCAGTTCTATATATTTTCCCATTTTGAAAACATATATTTTATTTTTTTATTTTTTTTTATTTTTTTATTTTTTTTTAAACTAGCGCTTACATTAAACTAAATTTACTAAACAACTTATTTCTTTATTTTTCTTACTAAGAAGAAAACACATGCTGAATCCCTCCCCTTTGTCCATTTATCTACCCAATCTTAATGCTTTAAATCTGCCCAAACATCTAATTGTCTGATTTAACAGAATGATTTATTTTAACTAATGTAAATAGCATAAATGTCTTTTCATTTAAGGAAAAAAGGTTTCGGTCAATTTTTTTTTGTTTTTAAATTAAAACACTTTCACATACATAATTTAGCTCTTGTATAAAAATATTTTAAAACAAGAAACAAAGTATTTAGTTAACTGTCATTTATAACAAGTTTGGCCCATGTTGGTCACACCATTTGTATTGGGTTTGAATATGGGTCGTTCGAATATACTGGTCTCTTAGGCAGAGAAGAACATACTCGGAGAGAATGTATGCCCAAACGATAGCTAGAAAATATATAACTAGTGTTACATTTCCAGGACATAACTTCTTCTCTACTGTTGAATTGAACACCAGAGTTTGAAGCACTTTTTTTTGTTTCGCGTAAACATGGTTGCCAGCTATCTATTCAGAAGAATAAACAATGCACTTTGAACAATGGCCACTAACTCTATGCCTAAGTATCCACAACTAGCTCAGTTGTTGGTAATCACTAACAGATTATACATATTTAGTGGTGAAAAGAATTGTAAGAGAGATTGGTAAAAAGAATTGATAAAAAGAATTGACTGACAAATAAAGTTTAATTTTAAAGACAATTTATTAACTAACATTTACTAATTTGAAACATTTTATAAATCTAAAATAATGCACACATTTTAAATTAACACAATATAATATATATTATGAGAGAGCGTAAATAATGCTTGACATTTATAAAATCATATAGCATTGACAAACATGCACATCAATAGTTCATTTTATGCATGCTTATAGAGTTCAAATTACTTGTCTTTGGAGGCTTTCCAAATTAATGTGATGCAATGGTTATTATAGAAATAAGATTATGAAATATTATTAGCCAGGATTTTGAATGTAGACACATAACTTTGTTTTCTTTGGTTATTACTTTAGTTGAGAATAATTCCAGCTGGCTTGGACTTTTCCTTGATGAGTTTCCTTATTATTCATGAGTATTATTATTGGAGACAATTAGAAACTGACTGAGATTTCCAAGTTGTCATGCTGACATTATTTCACGGGCAGATCTTGCTGTTTTCTTCAGACTTCAGTCTGTGGAGAGGTGTATGTCTGTCATGGGTTTTTAACACAACATTTTTGTTTCTGGATACCTAATAAACTTAACTGTTATCTGAACTGAAACAATTACTTGACTGAATGATTGTCCTCTTTGAACTTATCTGACTCAATCGATTGTCCATGAAAAATGGTCTATTTATACATGTGATGTGTTGTCCTTGTAATATCCTCTGGCAATAACTGTTATGAAAATTCCTTTGATAATCTTTTGACCATGTGTTTTGGAAGATCGTTTAATTAGAAATAGCCATGAAAACATGTTGTTTTATATAATTTTTAAATAGTAGCCCTCGCTGTGTTTTTAATGATAATCTTTTTTTACTTGATTTTAATATTTATTATGTATACATTTTTATTTATTTACAATCGCACATATATATGCACATATATAACTGGGTTTAAGATTACCTTTTCTTTAATTCGAATGAAAAGAGATTTGTATTATTTAAACTTTAAATTATAATTCAACTACTAATAATAGACTTTATTCCCTTTTATAAAACTTTTAGTTTAACTTTTGTAA
>JAQFVV010013004.1:81905-126905 GCA_028023455.1 Epiperipatus broadwayi | reverse complement strand
AATCGATAATGATTAAATCATGTATAAAAATGTAAAATTAAATACTGTAGTTGATAAAAATTTAAAAAAAAATGTGTTTCTTATATCATTTTATTTCAAATATTTAAAACATTTTATTAGTCATACTTTATTTTCTTAATTTTTTATGCAAATTTTAAAGTAAATTTTTCTTGTTGCATTGCTTTTATATGATTTCTGTAAATTACAGAACATATCCCCTATTTTTCAACTTAAGTCAATTTTTTATGCATTTTTTAATGTTGAGTTTTCTCCAGAATCTATCTACCAGATAAAATGAGACCCAGGTATATGGTGATCATGATTTTCTACTGTGATAAAAGAATATAAAAATCTCTCCAATATTAATCCACTTGACATAGACATCACATCTTTTATCCACATCAAATTTTAATCTTTCAATCCAAACATCTCACAAATGTTATTTAGATATTTATATTTCTTGGATTCAATTTCTATCTTCTACTGTCTTTCTACTATTACATCATCTATCAATATGCCAATCACAGCTATATTTCAATCTCTAATTATTTTCAATAATGTCAGTTATATCTGATTGCTCTCTCAGTCAGTCATTAATTTTAGTCACTTTTTTACTGTTAATATTCATCCTTTTTTGTATATTATGGTCAAATTTTAAAAGCAAATGCTATGACCAAAGCTGTGTGTGTTTTCACTAGTCTTCATTTATATTTATTTTCTTTGCAAAAAGTAGTCAATAACTATCATTAAACTGATCTTCATGAGGGAACAAATGTAAAATAATTGAAAGTTCTTTGGCTGACATTAATTTATTTGGAGTTATATTTTACTCCTTTATAAAATAAAATTAACTCAACAATTATCAAAATCATGAGTTGCATGATTTTTCATTTGTAACAAACTAATCATTTACAATTTATTTTGAATAAAGAGAAGGCATGTAAGATAAAGTCATAATGTTTTTACTCCCACCAAACAATAACAATGTGTCATGTAAATAAGAAGAGGATATATTTTGTTTGGAAAGGGGAATTGAAAACTCAGCTTTTATGTGAGAAAATTAATATAACAAAATGTTTATTTTATTTTTCAATTTATAATTATTAATTTGCTAAGCACATACTCATTATCTAAGTAATATGTATTAAGTTCATAACCTTAAGATTATGCACCTAGATGCAACAGTAGAGACCTCTACAAATATTACCATAATATTAACAACTTTAAAAGATAAGAGCAGTCACTCTTATCTTCCATATACTTTTCAATTTCATAGGTGATTCTAAAGCAATTTGTTTGAGAACATGAAGCTATTAACTATTTTACCGATTAAGTCCACAATTTTTATACAAGCTAACATATACCAATTTATTTGATTTACACTAAGTCAGTGTGAACCTCTTATAATTAGAAATATTTTAAGACAATATATATATATATATATATTGTCTATATATATATATATACTGTATTACAATATATATATATATATATATATATATATATGTTGTAACCAGTTTGCTTACATGGCATACACTAATATAATGTGTGTGCATAAATATATACATAAAATAAAGGAAAAGTAGAAATAAACATAGAATAAATTTTTGTAGATATTTTTCTATATTTTCTAAAATAAAATAATATTAAGTAAAGGGTTAAATAATTCTGACTTTAATGTAAAATTTTATTGTGATATAAGTATTTTAAAATGGTATGATAAATAAAATTTGTAATTCTGATTTTGAAATTAACTAAAAGCAAGCATAATATATTTTTTAAAATGTTTTAATTAATACTTGTATAAAATATCTATTTTAATTAATGCTTGTTTGCATTTCTACTATGGAGTTAAAAATCTTTGTAGATTAAAAATTCTAAAGGATTATCACACATTTCGTCAAATTCAAAAGATTAATGTAAAACATGAAAATCATACTTTGACAGAAATTTCCAGCTTGTTTTCAAATGGATTAAATTAATTGAAAACAGCCACTGTGTTTTTGTCACCTGACCTAACCAAGGTTATAAATGTCTGATAAAAATATCACTTAGTTTTTTGCTTGCAGTTTTGTAAGAGTTGACCGGAGGAGTCTGGTTGTAATATTTTAAACAGTGTCCAACTAGGCCAACTGCAATGTTTGGCTTTCAGTTGTGTACGAGTTAGCAGAAGAGATAGCTGTAACGTTGGCTATAGTATTTTGTGAAGAGTTATAGACTGCAGCAGATAATGGCAACAGTAAAGCTAGCTGCACAGATGGCTAGTATAATTATAAGGAGAACTGCCATGGATATATAAAAACTCAAGGAAGTGGCTGCTTCAGTTTACTGGGGGAGTTTGAAATTACATGGAGGAAATGGGGCATGATTTTTTCATAGCCTTAAAATTGTCTGAAAAACAGCTTGCTGACCTGACGCTTACAAAATCTAAGTATAAGTAAAATTGACTACAGAAGTAAGAAAGCCAACCTTACTTGAATTATATACTTTTACCTGATGATGACAACAAACCTGGATTGACCAAAAAACAACTTGCCTAAAATAAAAATCAGCTGAATAAAGATGTAGTTATATGTATGCTGCTGTGTCTACATATGCAAAAAGAAGAACATATAAACTTTCATAGAAAAGTGAGTTGTTTTTTCAATAATTCATTTGGACATTTTAAATCTATATTTTTCAATTTAAAGACATTTATAATTAGTTAACAGTTAACCTAATAAAGGCTTTCTAACCTCTGGAAAATTGACTATGTATATTTTTAAAAGAATAAAAGAAAGCTATAATAGAATTCGATAAACTGATTTTTTTTTGATACACATGTATATATGTAAATTTTATGTATATTCAAAATAAAATTATTAAATATAAAAATTTGTTAATAATCTGTTCAATTGTATATGTGTGTTTTAGTAAACCTGACATAAGTATTTGTATTATTTAAAATATAATCTAAAATCTTAATCATATATTATTTTTATGTAAAAGTTAAATATGTTCATAAATTTTGCACACACATGTATATGTGCATCTAGTTGTCAATTATAACATATATGTAAATTTTAATCATTTTTGTTATTATTGAATATCAATTGAAATATGTTAATTGTATAATAGAAATTGCACGTCTGTGCACACTTATATGTAAATCCATGTAACAATTTAAATTTTGAATATTAATTAGGTAAATCACTAATTTGATAATTTTTTATATTGTATATTATTCAAAATCACACCTTAAGTATCATTCACTTTTTTTTTATTAATAAACTTGTATTTAATTGTTTAAAATTGTTTTCATCAGCTCTTGGTTACATACACTAATAGAGCTTATGTGCTCTGAGCTATATTTGTACATGTATAAATGGAGATGTTTTTTAGTGCTTTTGGGGTATTCAACGATGATCAATAATCATCTGGTTGGTGCAAAAGAAAATAAACGTTAAAGCCCATATACTATATTTTTATTTGTCTTATTTAAAAGTTAAGTTTATAGTTGGCCAGTACAAGTGACCTGAGCATTGTTGATTATCAGCATGTTTTAATGTCCCAGCATTATTGTTTTGATTTCTGATTTTTATGTATTCTGATGGATGAGCATTTAGTTTGTGACATCAAATTAATGGTTAAATAATTGCCCAAGCTGGCAAAGGTTCAATAGTTTGCCTCATCTACAGAAGACCCATTTCCATTCCAGTCACAAAGTTGACTATTGATTTATATTTTTATGATTTAAATTCAGTCACAAGATGGTCTGTTGAGTTTATACTGGTATATTGTACTGATATGCTTATCCCCATCCATGATGATGATTATTTCTATTAATATTTACATATATTTACTTGTACTTATATTTTTTAAATTATAATGCTGGTGGATTTTAGTAGCTGTCTGATCTCTCAATGTTCTCACAGATATTTTAATCTCATTCTTTTTATAAAATACTATATTACTTAGATACACTTTTGTAAATTAATTGAAATATTCTTGACTTGGGAGTGGTGATGTTTTGCCATCAACCCAGATTCATTTTTATTTCCTGCAGAATGAAGATCTTTCCAAGTTCAATCCATCTTCTTTGATCTATATCTTCTCCCATCCACATCACCTCTACACATTTTTTATTTCATCCATCAATGTTGTCTCTTTCCAAGTCTTTTACAATCTCTTGTAATCCAGTTTAATATTTCAATGTTCCATATACTATCACCTCCTCTAGCAGTATGCCCAGTTCAACTACACTTGTCTTTTAATTTTTTCAATGGCATCAGTAAAACATTTTTTTTCTCTTACACATATATTTTATTTTAGATCTCTTCTTGTTACATTCAACATGCATTTTTCCATATTTTTTGAGTTGTCTATAGTCTTTGTATTGCTCTTCTATTAAGCATCCAAATCTGTTTTTGTCTTAGCACTATCCCATTCTACTTTAATTTATATCTCTATTTCTGCCTTCTCTGTTTCAATGCTATCTATTTCTGCTTTAATTTCTATCTTTTTCATGACCTCAACTTCCTTACTTTCTTTGACAAAATATACTTCTAAAATGTATTGACTCTTCTCTAGGTTTCCTGTCCTGTCACATCTGATTTCTTTAATTTTTGCAATGAATTTTTGCTGATCTTGCTTGCTTTCTTGCAATTCTTTCATCATCTCCATCAACATTTTCATCAGCATATGTTTCTCAAATATCTCTTCTTTCTTTTTTTCCACTAACTGGGGATTATCAAAGAATATCTGTCTTTCAGCTCCATTTGTGAAAATTTCAATTTCTTTTTTCTATTAAACTAGTGCTTCTATTAAACTAAATTTCAATACTACTATTTATTTATTTCTTTTTAAAATGGAACATACAACTGACTTCATCCTTTCATCCTTTTCTCTACCCATTCTTTATGCTTTAACTCCTCCCAATATATCCAACTATCTTTAATTTAAAGGAATAATTTATTTTAAATAACATAAATGTCAAAATCTCTTTTTTCATTTAAAGAAAAAAAAGTGTAGGTCAATTTTTTTTTAAAATTAAACCACTTTACAATTTTTGATGTTAGATATGCAATTTATCATTTCTTGAACTGTTTACATTTCTTTAATTAATTGACATGATTATTTAAGCATATCGGATTCTGATCCATGTTGGGCACCATTTTGTACTGGGTTCAATCTGAAGTGATCACCCTTATTCTACTAGCTTGGTTTAGCTGGGTTTAAACCTTAACTATAATAAAATTATAATCTTATATTATAAACATAACATGAAAGAACCAGTCTCTTTGAGCAGAGTAGAAAATATTATTGATAGAAGAGCTGTCAACAATAAGCATAATCAGACCGAGCTATCCCTCCTTCTTCTCTCCCCCCCCCTCTCCCCTCCCCTTTCCTTTCCCCTCCCCCCTTTTCTTTCCTCCATCCCTCTTTCTTTTTTCACCCTTTTTTTTATTCCTCTTCCCTCCCTCCTTTTCCCTTTTCTCTCCCTCCCTCCTTCCTAACCTTCTCCTCCTTTTCCTTTCCCCCTCTCCCCCCCCCCCCCCTCCTCCTTCCCCCCCCTCCCTCCTCCCCCCCCCCCCCCCCCCCCCCCCCCCCCCCCCCCCCCCCCCCCCCCCCCCCCCCCCCCCCCCCCCCCCCCCCCCCCCCCCCCCCCCCCCCCCCCCCCCCCCCCCCCCCCCCCCCCCCCCCATATATATATATATATATATATATATATATATATATATATATATATATATATATATATATATATATATATAACTAGAGCAGATTCCAATAGACTTTATTAATCTATTGTTATTGTAATAATTTAAACCTATTTAATATTTATTGATACTGTATTTTATCTAAACAAATAAGCTTCTAAATAACTATAATTGCATTTTACAAAACATTTTTAAATATAGACACTATTTTAACTGCTGAAACAATGTAATATTTGACTCAAATGTATATCTAGTTTAATAAAATGCTAAATACAAGGCATAAACATTTTATTCATATCTTTCAATAAAGTGATACATAATTATTTCTTATTTAATATTTAATTGACAATATTCTATTGAAATCAACTAGTTTTTATATCCTTTTGAAAAATACCTTGAAAACATATGAACTGCATTAAATATTTCAACAAAATAATCTATGTCTAGTTTAATAAAAAGCTATAACATAATGTATAAATAATTTATTCATATCTTCCAACAAAGCGATACTTAATTATTGCCCCATTTATATTTCAAAATAGAACAATCCACGAGACCCATTATCAACAAATCTATTAGCTAATTTCTAACACTACAATGCCCAATCACATTATATAAAAGATATATTAAGTTTCCATTGGCTGTTTATTAACCTATAATTATAACTATTATTTATTGAATCATCAATAAATGGAATATGAAACTGGTTTTAGTAATAATTAAAATATATAATTATAATTGACGTTTATTCCAATTCAAAGATAATATTTAATCAAACCAGTCAAGGAAGTTTGTACTCTTCATTTTAAAGAAGTTTAATAAAAATATTTAAGACAAGTTATTCTAAACCAATGACAAAATATGATCTATTTCGATTTTTATGATGGAATTAGTTTAACAAGGAAATGATCAACTCTGAACTAATGACATTTGCCAGTAATGTTAATAAAATATTTGTAATAAAATACTCGAATGGACAAATTTTACACATAAATAAGTTTTAAAAAATTATAATATACAAAATATATCATATTTTATATTCTTGTTCCCATACCAAGCTGAGGTTGAATCTTGAACCAAATTTTAAATTGCAAAATTATCTTACACAATCCAAATAAAATAATTAACAGTCTTGGCATTTAAATCAACTCAATTTATTGGATTATATAAAGGAAGATTGGTAAGATTAACAATAGAATACAATAGGAAATTATTCTATATTTTTGACTGATTGAATTAATAAAAAAAAAATAAAATTTATGCGGGTAACTCTGAAATATGTGGCAAAAACAATAATGACATTTATATAAGAAAAAAATGAATGAATGGAGAGATTTTTGGGTACATAACTGAAAATTCTTATATAACAGATTTCAAATAAATTTAATAGAATGAGATTGAACCCTATTTGTTAATTAAAATAATAATCCATAAATAAATATGAAATGAAATGATATATTTAAACCTCTTGTCTATTCAATGTTTTAAGCTAAATTTTACACATAAATAATCAAATTGGATATTTAAAAGAAATACTTTGGTGTCTTAATATATATATATATATATATATATATATATATATATATATATATATATATATATATATATATATATATATATATACTCTGACAAGAGGTAAATAATTAGTAAAACAATATCTCCGAGCATTTCATAGCCTAAATTCTATTACACATAAATATGATGTAAATAAATACAAATCATCTTTTTAAAATATAAAAAAACAATATGCACACATATACATAAAAAAATCATATCCTAGATAAAAGTCTGTCCATTTTCATTACCCATTGACTAATAATAGCTTATTTATTCTCAGTCCTATGATGTACAGATTAGTTTATTTCAGAGAAAAAATAAGTTGAACTTTAAATGTTTCATTTCATTGGCAATAATGATTAGATAGAATAATTCGCTGAATTATAATAATAGCCCTTTGATTTTTTTTCATTTTTAAAAAGGAGAGTGGAATTAAAGTAATCTTTTTATAATTTAAATTAATCCAATTGATCATGAATTTTTTCTTAGATTGTAACATGGCATCCATCCAATGCAATTGTAATCATACTCCTATTTTTAAACCTGTAATCTATTTGTTTTAAAAATTGCCGTATAATAAATTTTTTAAAAATATGTTTCACTTTTCACATTTTGTTGCCATCATCTTTGGAATTTTTCACAAACTGCCATTCAATTGAATGAATGGGCAGATAATTTAGGTTTCTATCCTTCCATCTTTTTATAGTTTAACAGTTTAAAAAATTATTGAAGAATTTTTATTTAAAAGAACACAGAAACATGCCTGTTCTTGGCAAAAAACAAAAATATGAGATCCCCATTTTACAGTCTTTTCTGGATATTTATATTATCTCTTTTTGACATTATGGATGTCATAACAACTATTGCAATTTACTCAAATAAATCTCAATGGCAAATGATAATTACAACAATTTTCCCACTTTGTATTGCAAGTATGCTGTAAGTTTGGAGAAAAATAGATACATGGAAATAAAATCTATGTTTGATATGATTTTTCCTATTATTTTAAAACCAAAATACAGAATTAATATTACAACCTTGATTGACTTTATAAATATATCAAAAATTTACATATTTTTTTAATAGTAATATTTTTTAGAATTAATTTATAAACATATATACATGACATAAAAACATTGAATTATATGTAATAACGTTATTATGGTGATTGCAGTAATAGAAATAAAAAATAATTAAAATAATATGGATCCTTTTTAAATAAACTTTTATATCATACTAAATTGTTTCCAAAATTTATTTATTTGCCATTATGTTTTTCTTGAGTTTGATTATAACGAATTTAGTATTTTGAAGCTAGAATTAGCAGTAAACAATACTATTTAAAAAGTTTTAGGTTGCCATGGTTATCAATTTAAACTTATATTTTCAAGGTCTTCCATTATCCATTTATTTTGTAAAAAAACAAACAAGATCAACAAACTTCTTTATTTTTTAATACTTTGATGATTAATCTGAATATGTATGTGTATATATATAGCCTTAGTGAATGCACTCAAGCTCGTTCTTTTTTTAGGCTTATAGAAACTTTTGCATCACAAGAGACCGGTCCCAGGGAGAAAAAAAATTCTTATCTTCACAAATAGAGTACCACCCATCTTTTATTGACATATTACATATAATGTCATATAGTCACAGAAATTCAAAACTACATACAGATCTTCAGTCCACCCACTGAATCCTCATCATCTCAACCCCACAGTATGGAAACTCTAACATGGACCAAACCACACATACAACATCTGGAAAACCACAGGTCCACATACCACCTCTCAATCAACATAACCAACTGCATACAACACACAACACTGTCTATGCTTAATGTTATAGTACAAGTCTAATTTCAAGACTTTGCTACACCCTGGCCTAGGTGAAGGTGTTCTATGCCTTTTTCCTTTTTTATATACTGATTCCTTGAGTCTGTTTTCCCTGAGTTTACTGTTTGGCTTTGATTTTGGATCCCTATAATGTGCCCCATTCTTCTAAGTATGGTGTTCATATGAATATTTTTCCTTCCCAGCCCATAGTATTAATGCCAATATTTTATCAGATTTTATTAGGCAGATGACTCTGCTGACTCATGTCCACTGCACTTAGTAGTTCAGCTACTGACTGTATAAAATTAATGTTTGCTGTGAACAGCATTTGTTCATTTCTAAAAGGTAAGTTGTGATGTATTATTCATATAATATGGCCTTCCAATGTGCGACATGCATTCAATGTTCATAATTTGGTTTTACCTAACTTTTAAAAAAATTGAGATAGCTCTCACCTATAAAATTGTTTCCTGGCCATCTTGGCTCCTGGAATATTTTAGCAGTGCTTCTTTATAGCCATAAAATGTCACTGTTTGATAAAACAAGGATTCCCACCATGACTGGGTATAACACTGCAGGTGGTTGTATGCGGTGGTCAGTTTATTTTTTTCTATTATTTTATTAACACTAAAATATTTTTTAAGTTATTAATATGCTCCAAGGGAGCCTACCCCATTTGACCTTCAAATGTTCTAATCTTTCAAAATTGGTTAATGTTAGCTTGATGCCATTGACCCTACTCTTTTATTTTGACCTCTCCAATCTATTGCTGTTTCACTTTTACTTTTTTCACTCTCCCCATTATCTGGATCTTGATATACTTTAGACAAAGCACTCTTATCATCATAGTCTTCAGTATTTTTATATATGTTACATTATTCCCAATCACTTTTTCTTGCCTAGCTATACTTAGATCCTCCACTCTCCATTCCACCTCCCTTATTCTAATCTCCATTTTATCAACTATCATTTTCTGTTCTCTAATAGTAGCAGTGTCCCAGAGTTCTGTCATCTATTGTTCAATTCAACAAACTTTTGGGCATAGATTTTCTATTTGATCATCATTCCCTGCTATGTGTGTTTCTAATGTCTCTATCTCATTGTTGTAATTTTTTACCATTTCTTCAATTCTATTATCTATTACTTGTTGTCTGCCCTTGCAATCTGCTTTCATTATCTGTTGTTTTGTCTGGATCTTTTCCAACTTATCACTATTATTCTTATGGAGGTCATTATATTTTTCCTCCATGCCTTGGAGTCTTGTTTCGATCCCTAATGACATTTCTTTCAACAAAGTCATTGAAGTTTTTAGTTACATCCCATACTATTTCCTCTTACATTTCTTTTATTTGGTTAGCCATCTCATTTTTCAAGTCTTTTGATATCTGGCTAAGATCAAGTTTTACAGAATTTAAAAATCTCTCCATCATCATCACTAAGTTTTCATTTTCCCATTTGGGTTTTAGATTTGTTGCATCTTTCCTATTTCTGTACTACTATTTAATGTTTCATTTTGTTTCTCTTCCATTTCCTTTTCATTCTCCAGTTCATTTCTATCATTAATCATTTGCTACTCCATTTTTTTAGAGTGTGACCTTGTCCACATGAATAAATATGTACTATTTCTATGTATTTTTAACTAGCATATTTATCTCATGTGTTAATAATGACAACTATTACTTTTAAAACCAAAATTTTCTATTAACCCAATTGTTTCAAAAAACTGACCAAACTTTTGTTATTTCATTTATTATTACTATGTTATTGTTTTTATTTTCTTACAAATTTCATTACACCATACACCAAGTTTGGCAAGCTTTTTTTTTATTGGTTAATTATGTTTGGAGGTCATATTTTTTTTTTTTACATACCATGTTGAAACAGGCCCAACATGTTAGGTGCAATTACTTTCTGTACTGGGCATTCCACTTTTTACCTTACTTATACATTTTAAACTGTTGTACAGATGAAGCATGAAAATTCATATGTAAGATTCGGGTACTAACCTTAGTGTAAATTCAATTTTCATAACTTAAATTTCAAGAATATAATATTAATTCAGTATGATTTTGAAACATTATTTTATTTCCATGCTGATGTACATTAATATGGCAACAGCATACCTTTAAAATGCATTATTGTAACAACTTTATGGACAACTTCCTAGGAAAGAAGATTCTCCCCCAGAAAAATACACAGCATTCATCATTTAAACATACCAATAGGTTTTATTAACATTTTATTGGGATATCAAAATAACTACTGCCCGATAAATTATTGCCCCACAATGCTAACCTCAACTCTCTTTATCTCAGATTATATAAAAAAATAAATTTAAAGCTGCCCTCAGAAACATATATTCTAATTAAAAAGACAAAAGAATAACTAACACAACCACACATGCCACAAAATAATTTGGGTAAAATATTTATTCCATCACAGATAGATATATAATGTCTAAACCCCATTACCCATCACTGATTCAATATATATATATATATATATATATATATATATATATATATATATATATATATATATATATATATATATATATATATATATATATATATATATATATTATATGTGATTAAACTGTATTCCCTTAATTTGTATACATAAAAAAAATTGTTTTGGATGAAATGATCTGAGTTCCCACCCACATGTTTATGTTAAGCAATAAAAAAAAAAAAAAACTATTATTATCAAATACCCGATTGTATATGTATGCTTCTTTCTGCATTCATTCCACAATTTAATATTTCAAAAATATTGTGTTATCATACACATAAGCACACAAAGAAATAAAATAAAACTTATTTTATGCATCTTATCTTGACATTATTGATGTGTATCTAAATGGTTGAAATATTAAGGCAATACAAGGGTAGATGCACATACTTTTCATATATTTTATAACCGTTAGCTAAATGTGAAAGAATGATTAATTTAAATAATTCTGCATACATTCATTACCGAAATATCAGTTAATTTCACAGAGTGAATTAGATTTTAAACATATTACAAATGTGTTACATAAATATTTAATAATATTTGAGAAACAATATCAAGTAATTAAAAATAAATAAATTTACCCTATGGAATCTGACAATTTCTTCTGGACTTGGTACTTCAGGACCTGCTATATACATCTGTCTCACATGGTGAGAAGGACTTCTTTTTTATTATATTAGTCTGACAATCTTTATTGTTATTATATTTTAGTTTGGCAATGTTATCTTCTTTACTGATGGAACTTTTGGGACTACCTTTATATGGCTGGCAGGAGTAGAATGGGCATAATGAAATAGGTTTTTTCACATGGCTGTCACTTTAAGTGTTGTATGAATGCTTTCCATCTTGAGGTGGTTTTCCTTACATGAAAACTGCAATATTTTTATTATTTATTTTTGTACTAAATGGTTTTCAGAAGATTTGATTTTATGCTCTTTTTTTAATATATTTTTAATATTTTCATGTATTCTTAAAAATTAAGGCCTGATGTTGAAGCAAAGACAGCTTACAACTGAAAACAATTTGGATCGAAAGCAATGCCCATATTTTAGTAATCTTAAAACTCTTCCATAATGATCACAATTATTTCCATTAAAATATTAAATCAGTATTAAAAATGCTGGTAGACATCATAAGTAACCTTCTGCTTTAATGTTGGATTAATGAAAAACTGCCAAGATCTTTTCTTTCTGACTGAATAACCACTGCTGAAATGATTTACTGCTACAATGATTTACATTGAATCATCGACTATTGGCCTGGATATTATTGATGGTGTCTGCATGAACAGATCTACTGTTTTACTGCTGGTTTTTCCTCCAAAAGTTATAATCTAATATCTATTTTCCATTGCTAGTTTCTCCATTAAATATTGTATTCTAATCTCTCAACCACACCAGGTGACCATTGTTAATTTTTAGAAAAATTTACCCTAACTATAATAACCTAGATATTTTGTGTTTGAATGTAATAAATATAAAAAAACATGCATTAACAAAAAGGTCATATATGAAAGAATGTAATGAAGTTGTTAAAATAATCATTTCATAAAGTATTGTTAAGAAAAAAATATTTTTATTAGTTTAAAGAATATTTATTTTTACACTGATTCACTAATCCTGAATTTTGAAATTCAAATGATAAAATGACAATTTCATAAACAGTTTCATTACATCTGTCACAAAATTTCCAAAAAAAAAGATGTATTGGAAGTATTATCTGAGGTAATTTTTCACTTAGAAAATTACTAAAACAGCGGCCTTGCTGTGGATCATTTTTATTCTAGAGCCAGATGTATTCATTTAATCAAAAGTACCTATAACAATATGAATGGTTTTTAGTGGAGAAAAAAGTAACAAAACAATGTATTCAAAAATAAATAAATAAACTCATAAAAATAAAATGAATAAAAATAAATTAATAAACATATTTTTATTATTATTAACAATGATTACATGTGTGGAAGAAAGGCTAAGTTCAAATACATGGCACTATAACACAAAGTGGATGGATTGAAGAAGCCACTGTATAAAATATTTTATATTACATGAAATTCCAGTTGTGTATCATAAACTTGTATATAATTATATTTATTATTTTGCATAAAAGATATGAAGAAAGTATCAGTTCAAATACATGACACTGTAACAATAAGTGGATGGATTGAGGAAGCCAGAAAATGTATACAATACCCTATATTAATTGCCTAAAATTGACACAAATCAATTGCAGTTCATAACTTTAGCAAACCCAGGCTGATGCAATTATTCGTCCATAAATTCAAACGTGGTCACACATGATACACTATTCATATTTATAATCATGCCAAAAATGCATCAGCTCTCGGGGTGACAGATTACCCCAGTCCCTAACTTTTTTCTATTCTACAGCATATTTATTTGTATCGGCACATAGAAAATATTATAATTTATTATTCTATAGTGTATTTATTTATCTCATCACATATAAAATATTATAATTTATTATTCTATAGCATATTTATTTGTTTCAGTACATAGAAAATATTATAATTTATTATTCTATAGCATATTTATTTGTTTCAGTACATAGAAAATATTATAATTTATTATTCTATAGCATATTTATTTGTTTCAGTACATAGAAAATATTATAATTTATAAAAAAATAAAATAAAAGTAATTACATACTCTTGAACATTACCCAAAAATGTAACTTGAGAAGAGGGCCCAGAATCGTGGACAACTTCAATGGAAAATCAAAATAAAATTGTCAGTAATTGATCCAACCATTGTGGAATAACTTTTTTACGATATATAAACTGATAAAAATATATAAAAAAAATGTTTTTTTAGGTACCCTTTTCTAAAAATATTCATAAAAAATCTAAAAATTGTTGTACAGAAAAAAATATTACATTTTCATGTAGAAAGTAAAATGACGCAAAGAATACTGTAAGTTGTGTATGTGTGATGTTTACCCTTTACGCGTAAACTCAGATCAAAATCAAATATTCTAGAAAGTTGTACAAAAGTTGTACTGGGAGTCAAAGGCATATATAGCACCTCAATAGAAATCAATTTGAATACTCCCGTTCACATAATTGCCTCAAGCTTTTATTTTGAAGGCTAATTAATTTAAGCAAACCACATTCCTTCTAATTACTGAATTTTCTTCTTAATTCATTATATTGTTTTTCTTACTTTTATTTAGTCAAACTCAGACCACTCAATTGATAACTATGAGTTTTATATAAAAAAAAATAATTACAAAAAAAAATATTTGTTTACATTATAAATTGAAAATTAAAAATATCTTTACAACAATAACAAAATTTTTCTATCTCTGCATTGGCGGCATGGTTCTTCAAACTCTTTTGTTTAGAGAAATAAGAGTACAAAGCAGGATGTCTGTTAACTAATTAGTATGCCTTGATTTTTAGCAAAATAATGGTCCTTTGAATTATCTTAATATGTTAACTCTAAAAAGTTTGCTAATTAAAAATAAAATATAGACACATTGGAACGTTTAGTTAATTTTAATTATTACAATATTTGTTATTCAATTATAACATGTTCCAACATGTAAATAACTTTTCAAAAGAAATATTACAGAACATTATAAATGTAGAATTTATATCATGAGAGACTCTTAAAAAATGAATGTATGAATCAATGGATCAAAAGAATGTGGGCTATGCTCAGTGGTTGGTTAGTTATAAAAATGATTTAGCTGCAGTGATATAAAGTTAAGATAAAAAATAAATTAACAATAATATAATAAACTATTAGAAATAAAATAAATAATTTGGGGAGAGAAAACACCAGTCATTCCTTAACCTATAATTTAGAATAAAGTAGATTTTATTCCTTCATCAAAAACTCATTTTTGAGCTATCAGCCTTTGCACTTTTAAACAATAATATATTATCATTGACTCTTATGTCTTCTCCAATATCTTATAAAGTGTTAAATAATGTGCCAGTATGATTTGAAATAAACTCTATCAAAAGAAAAATGAAAAATGCATTTCTTATTGTACCTTAGAAAAATAAACATTAAGATTATTATGGAAATACAAAATCAATAAGTTATAAAATAATAATCGCAGGGTTCTTTAATCCATCTGGGAAAATTTTTAAAAGGTTGTGTTGTCAAACAAATGATAGAATCCTGGCACACCGTAGAAGACATTCACTTCACTTTAAAGCTAATGTATCCTAACATTTAACAATAACAAAATAATTATTTAAAAGGAGATGTTTAATTTGGCTAATATTGAAATCAAATAATTACACAATTTTTTTTAATAATCCAGACATTTATCCAAGATATCAGTCAGAATAATAGAAAGATAAAGATACATTTTACATCTCCCTACCTTCTTTGAAATGCAATAAAATAATTAAAATTAATTATTTTATAATTTAATTAATAGAATAAATAGAATAATATGCATTCTGAATAATGAGTTGAAATAAAACTTATTGCAAAATAAATTAAATGTCTGTTTTTTTCAAATAGAAATCTCAATTTTTTAATTGAAACTCTAATGAATCTTTATCATAAACAATAAAGTTTTGAGATCTGGTAAATCATGGGTTTTGTGATACATTAAAATTTCTGATATGTTAAAAATTCTGAATCCCAAAAAACAATTTGCATATAGAAAATACACTAGCAACAAAATTAAATAAAAGACTATAAGTTTATTAAATAGATAAAGTAAAAATATATACAACATTTATAGAATGTTACAAGCCAGCACAAGCGCTGTTATATATGCAAAATTATCTTTATCACATTTCAAGAGTGCCTTTTCTAATAAAAAATATTTAAATTACAGCTGTTCTTTACAAAATAATGGTATACTATATTTACATAGCTATATGATTAATTATTAAGTTAAATAGACAGTATATATAGCACAATTTAAATACTCCTGAACTATTTTTGGATTTGGCTATTACATTGAACAAACAATTAATACACTTGAACAATGGTAATAGTAGATTAAATTAAATCTCATAGATATTCTATACAAATAATCCCTTTTTAAATTATTAAGAAACTATCTTTATCATGATATGATGTACAGTAAAATATAAGTAATACTTATTTATTTATCTTAACATGGGTTCAAACTATGACTTTCCTCTAATAGTAACAAACTATATTACTAATTGGTTAACTGAAGTATGGTTTACACTATTAAAACAAACAACAAATGAATATAGATCATTCATCAAAAGTTCTACAGAAAAATAACTATTTAAATTAACATCCATATAAAACTATAATAAATGATTTAGTTATAAATCACTTACAAGTCCAGTGATGAATATTTTCAAGCATTGATGGAAATAAACATTGTGTGTGTATATTTCTTTAATACTAAAACACTTAAAAATCCACAATTTAAAATTATTTCTACTCAGGTTGTTTACTTGTGGAATACTACCAAGGCTCAGTAGCACAGTAGATTCATTGATCCATATAACTAAGACACTATAAATGACAAAGTGCACTCTGAGGGACTAACACCTCAAATCTAACCTATCCATGCTGTGACTTTTAATATAACACAATAATCTATACCTCCTGTGGTGGAAAATATATTTTAATTCACATGATAGACAAACATACTAAATAACTCCTTAGATTAAAATATTATACTATAAGAAAATAAGAATGATGGCTTCCAAGCCTATTTCTAAGCCATAAAATGTAGGTGTGGACTTTGCTTCACCACCTAATGAAAAAAAGGAAAACACATCAAATGATAATCATCTTCTGAGATTAAGCTTCTATAGCTATATCAAAATATCATAGCAACTCTGTATAGTCCTCCCTATGGGACTTGGCCACATTGGCTACAAAATATGTCATTTCAATGCTATATCACTCGCTCTATGGGACATTGTCACATTGTTTACACAAAATATACTATAATAAATATCATAATTCCTCTCATGGAAAATACAGAGTCCTATTGGGAGAGCATTTCCATCCCACAAAACACAATACATAATAAGCAAACAAAATATGCAGATCATAAACATATATCAATTCTACATAGACAAGATAGCAAAATTTTAATAATAATATAAAATCTATACTAAAATGCATACACCAATCAATTCCTAAAACCAACAAGTGAAAAGTACACATATCAGTCAAACGACTATAAAAATATGTAAAAATAGCATAATAAACTTAATTTTATGTAAGGAATGATCAAACAGCAATGTATAATGTAAAACTTATTATAAAATAAAGTGGACATAATAATAATAATAATAATAATAATAATAATAATAATAATAATAATAATAATAATAATAATAATAATAATAATAATAATAATAATAATAATAATAATAATAATAATAATAATAATAATAATAATAATAATAATAATAATAATAATAATAATAATAATAATAATAATAATAATAATAATAATAATAATAATAATAATAATAATAATAATAAATGTTGATAAAACAATTCATAACAATATAAAAATTATGCTGAAATATTTTATGAAAAGTAAGCTATTACAGCCTAAAAATGTAAAAAAAATATGTACTTCTGATGAATTAAAATAATCTTTTTATCTTTAAAGATATACAAAAAATATTATAAATACTATACATAAGAGATAAATACCTAATAATTGCATAAGATAGAAACCATACATTTTACTTGTATAACTTCATACCAAAATATAAATTTCACTGAAAATCATAGTTAATACATACATTTTTACTATATACCTTTACAAGAGCACCTAATAAATGTAACAACTTCACCTATATCACTTACAATAAAAAATACCAATATTTTTTAACCTTAGTTCTTCAGCAGAAATATTTTCATGTTGAGCTACCCATTAAGAGCAAAACCTTTTCTTCAGCTTTTTGTCCGAAAATATAAAAGACTTGAAGCAATAAAACACATTTTTTTCGTTCAATGAAGATTTTTGGTGATTGCAACATTTTAATACAAATTACATAGCAGAAATAAATCTTAACTAAGAATTAATTTTAATAATGTAGATTGGATTCAAATGAAAAAACATGTATAAGATGAGAAGAAATATAAAATAATTGTAAGAATTGGGTAGCTTGAATTATTAATGAAGATTGGCAAGTTGTCTGGAAATTATTATAAGAGCACTGTGGTTGCATTGGAGATAAATAAAGGTATAAAATATTTCCTAAATTTTTGCTGAAAGCACATTGTAAATAATTATTAACTGTTATTTTCAAGTTATTAAAAAAATATAGTCAAAATAACTTTTATCAATTTAACAATTTAATTTTAAAATGAGTTCACTTTTCTTTTCCCTTCTGAAGAATGTGTATATACTGTTCATATATATCACGTTGAATGGGTATATACTTCTTATATATAGCACATACTACACATATTCAATAATTAAGAAAATTATTATTTTAATAGTTCTTTCTATAGATCCTAATAATTTCAAATGGTTATCTAATATGATTGCATAACAAATGTCCTTATCTTTGAAGAGGCAACCCATCTGACAATATTTTTTTTTTTACTATCAGCTTTTTAAGTAATTTTTACTAAGACTGTAGACCTCAAGAATATGAGCATGAAAATGCAGAGGTAGAGACTTCTGGAAGTCTTAACCTAAAGGTTTCACTTTGGAAGAAAGATGGAAACCCTCCTTTACTCAACCTACTTTCTATAGGAATAGGTCAAGCAGAAGTGGTTAGATCTGAGAGCATGAAGCTATTCAATACTTTCCTGATTAAGTCCACAATTTCTATGACACATTAGTACTCATGGAGGAAACTTTACTTTATGATTCAGTGGTAGGTGTTTATTACATTTTTTTTCCTCTTCAAATAAAGACCATGAATATAAATTAGCAAATTTATTACATATTATTTGAATATAATTATTCTTACTGAGCAAATTGTACAGTCATAAATTCAATTAGGTGACCTATTCAGGATATAATTAGCAGATAAAGGCAATATAATATTATTGAAATATATTAAAACGATTTATAATTTTTTTTTTAAAGTTCTCCTATTTTTGTCATTAACTTCATGTTAGAGTTTTTTAATTATTACTGATGAATAATATCAAATAGAGATGGAAAAGTATATAGACTGTTTTAATTTTAAATATACTTATTCTTTCTTGCTTAATTACATAAATAACTTTAAAAATAATTTGCTTAAACTGTGCTATTCTAAGGTTTAAATTTAATTTCCATTGGCACATTTAATTATAATATAAAAAGATTTAAATTGAATTAAGTACAAAAGAGAAACACCTTAAAAATTATTACATAGCAATTTATGGTAGACTGTGGAGATATGGAATTTCTAATTTTATACTCTTTTACCAAATAAAATATAATGGTTATAAAAATTTAATACTATTAAATATGCAGATTGTCAAATGAACAGAGAATGACCCCACTCTGAATAACTAACAGTGAACTGACTTTTTATACCTATGATGACAGGAGTCAAATTTAATTATTTCCACTTAATTATCAGTGACCTCTAAATGGATATATGTGATTTACAATGCTGAACTAATTACCGATATTATATAACTGATTAAATTCCTGTGACTACCAAGGTCATAGGCAAAAAAAAGTGAAACTTATTACTTAAAAATTTAACAAGTTAAAAATAAATATAAACCAAATAATAATTGTTAGTAGTTGTTGTTTAAGAAAAAACTATTGCCTTTTTTATAAAATATAATTTTAAATTTATCAGAAACATTAAATATTGTTTAACACTTATTGATTGAAATTTGATTAACTTTAATGAAAACATATGTATGATTATTTCAGTTAGCGTTAACAATAACTTTATTTTCATATATATATATTGTAACAGTAGCCGGTTCAAACCCTGTTAATTATATATATATATATATATATATATAATTAGATATATGTGTCGAAGACAGAGAGAAAGTTGGAAAGTTCTTTTTATTATTTATTTAAAAAAAAAATAAAGATAAAGATGTTTATAGTCATTTGTTTTAAAATAAATTCATGAAAATATGTTAATAAATTGTGGGAATGCAATTATACGCAAATATATAAATTTTCTTCTTGTATTATTAATTTATTTCAAATGTATAATTTTCTATTGTTTTATTGTATATCATATTTTAATGAGAGAAATGAAAATACCTTTTATATACATCTACCTTGAGGCAATTATGTTTTTTGTTACCTTACTTAGCCACTCAAAATTCCAATGAATCAAAAGTAAATGCATGGCAGAAAAAGAAAAAAAAATGTTAAAAAGCACTCCTAAGATATGGTGATCGAGATATTGATAAACTATTTTGGGAACAATTAATTAGTTAGTTATAAAGTAAAATCAGAACAAGCAAGAGTTGTTTTTCGAACTGAAATATTAATATTTTCTTGTTGCTAAATTGACTGATACAGCTATGGTTTTAGATATAGTATCTCAGACCATCGCTACCATCAGAATGTAGGAATAGAAAAATACATGTAAAGGCCACTATTCTAAGCTCTGAAGATGTAGCGCTTCCTGTTAATTGCTTGCCCTCCAAGAACGATAGGTACATCACCAATACATCACTAAAACAATACAGGAAGAAAGAAAATCTCAAATAATGTACACTCAGAATGCCTCCAGTAAGCCATCATTATTTCTTAGACTCAAATACCACAAAATGGTTGTTTGTGCAAACTTTTTGCTGTTAAAATGAAAAAATTTGCTTTATTCTTCGACAGTAAAAGAATATCTAAATTTCAGTTCGATCTTCAAAATCAAACTTACGTGGAAATCAATTCATGCCTATTATAATTCCTGGGTACTTCAAGGTAACTATAACTAGTTTTACTAACTTAAAAGAACTGAAAATTGCTCATCGTTACTCTCCAAAAGTTCAGCCATTGTGTAAAGTTGTACATTTTAATTTAAATGTACAAATGCATTCCCACATACTTATTTAATTATATGTTCTTTTTATAATTCACTAATTCTGTTTTTTTGTGTCTTTTATGTTATCATTGATATATAAATTATATACATATGTTTTTTTTTTCTTTCTCAATATTTAACTAACCATAGTAATAAAATTATCTACTTACTTTAAAACAAATTGTCTCTCATTAATGAACATATTTATCACTTATATTAGCTTAGTTTCTTTCCTGGCAGAATATCAGAATAAGCAGAGTTTACATGTAATTTTAAATTCTAAGATGAAAGTTTATATATACACGTCTTAAATTGAAAGGTATATAAAAAAGGGAAAGCTTGTTTCAACTACACAAATTTAGTCAGTCACCTCGATTCAACCTGATGGGTATTATTACCTCCCAGGCGTGGGGTTTGAGCTAGCTAAAAGGATTGGGCACTTAATTAGCGATAGTGTTAAGATTTCTAAATGGAGAAAGTATAATTCTTACAGTCTTTGTAAGATTGGTGTTTGAGGTCATTTAATTAATTGATGCTCATAAATATACCTTAACCGAAGAAAGTGTTTTTTTTTTTAAATGAAATAATGACCACTGGGTAGATTTTATATATATATATATAACGTATATCCTAATATAGGATATACATAGGTTTTATTTCTTAATATATATTTAAGAAAAAGATTCGTATTTGAATCCAATATGGTGGATAGTAGTCAATTTCTATCCACAGGTGTTATGGCAACTATACAGCCATAGTTTTGTGTTTACTGCCCTATGTGGTCAGTATTGTAATTTTTAATGTATAAACAATCAATTAAAATTAATACCGGGGTTGCTTGTTAATATATATATATATATTCTAACCTCCCTCCGCGCATCCTCACCCCCAAAATATACTGTTCATAACGAATATTCCGGGTTCTAGATCAGTTAACAAATAAATAAATGAAATATTCAGCATTGATTAAAAATGATTACTAGCTCTAATTTCTAAATACAAATACGGTTCAATTTTTAAAATGAATTAATAAATATTTACTATTTTCATGAGACATGGAGTGACAATACGGTGAACGAGATAGACTACATTGAGATATTATCCACACGATACTACCTCAATGGCATAAGAACACTATTCCCCTTTTTACTATACCAAATAACTAACTCATAGTATTCTTACGACTTTCTGAGCTCTATTCAATACGATTAAAATAATAATCATATCTTAATCTTCTTTATAACAAGAATCTAGCTCAATTAAATAAAATGAAATAAAATAAAATAAAATCTCAGGTTCATAAATTGTATTCTAACTGATTTAAAATTACTGTAGTAAAATATGAAAAGGGAATTTTATGTCATAATCTACTACACAGCAACTAACAGTAATAAAATAATAATAACAATAATAATATAATATAATCTTATTTCTTCTTAAATGAAATAAATAAATAGGTACGTGGTAGTAATTTAATAATCTGATAACAGAATATGTGTAGCAACATTAGCATATAATTTAATGTAATATTGTGGCAACCGACTTATGATAAATAAATAATATAAAATTATGATCTTTTAATTTTAACATACCAATAAATTCTCAAAATTAATATAACACTTTTATGTTTACCTTTTGTGCAAAACTTATATGTCTGTTTCAATTATAAATGTATCGTGATTTCATGCATCTATGTGGAGAAATAACAACGCGGACACAAAACTTTAAAATAAATTTAAAACAAAGTTTATTAACAACATAAATAAATTAACAATATTTTTACATTATGTACATTGGATATCCCTTACTCTCCTATCTCAACTTAGTTTACTAGTTTATAAAATTGAAATCAAAATACTATTTATTTTTCCTAGTTAAATCTTATTTTTAAAACGCTTAAGAAAATACAGTATTATTATTTGATTTATTATTATGGTTAGCTTATTACAAAATGTATTTCTTATATGATTATCACAAACACTTTGCATCCCTAATATTATTAAAATTATATTTTTTACAAAATTTACATTCGTAGTAAAATTCTACAAAATAATAAAATTCTAGTTTTATATTGGTTGTATGGAATCTTAAAGTCAAAACATTATTCTACATTCGGTATTAGGTTTTTTTATTGTTCATTATCCAATGTTTATTAATCCTAATATTCTCATTCAAGCCTTACTTCGGATGATATAATTACAACTATTAACTTACCATGCACAAGTATATGTTTATTATTCCTTATTGAACTATTTTCTTAATAAATATGCAATATTAATTTTCTAAATATTATTTTAACAAAAAAATTCATTCAAATTTTATTATCACTTTTAAATACTTGGTTTAGATTTTTTTTCAAAAATTTTATATTCATTTCCGAATTAATTTTACAATGTATTATATGATTCTTTCTCTCTTTATGACATTTTGGACTTTCAATTTTAAAGTTACACAATTTTATACATTCCAGCAAATAAACTATTCTTACACAAACGATAACATATCTTCAGTTTTATTTTATTCATTATTTCTCTGAAAATATATTTCTGCCCGATGCAGATTCACAAAATAAGAATAGCGAAGATAGATGCATAGGATCAAAATACAACTAGAATATTACTCGTCATATATCTTGACAATCATGGCACAGTGAGTTAAAAGACACTATAGAGGAGGGACCTTTACCTGTCTACCAACCTCTATTATAGTAACGATGCTAAAGCTATTTCTTCAGCTTTATTATAACATCAAAAGTTTAAAGATATGCAAAAACACTGTTCAAACTATATGTGTTCAGTCATAGGGCTTAGTTAACTATACTGAAATCACACAAACTAAATATGATCTAAATCCTTTATTTTCCTATTTCTAAAAAATAAAAAAACATCATCTTGGTTCATTTATTTTAAAAACTATTCCACTGTTCTATAAGAAAATATTTTACTACTTTCCTCCGTATATTTAATCATATACAAACTATTTTAAAATATCTGAATACTTTATCACATGAAAGTTCAAAAGAATCACACAATTGTTCTGTTAAATTATATTATTAATATACTTTAAATAAATTATTGCATGCATATTCCGAATTACTCCTATCTCATTATATGTTAAAAATGTTGTATAAAATGTGTACATATAATTTAAACTTTCACACTTCATTCTTAATCAATAGATGATCTAAAAAAAATACATTATGCATTATAAATAACTATCAAAATTACCAAACGATCTTTATCTTCTCGATCGCGTTCCGTAGGCTTCACCATTCCATTGATTCTTGTAGATATAAGACTCACATACATACACTTTATTTTTTTTAAACAATATTTCTATAATTTTATCAAGCTATTATATTTAAATCTCAATATTACTAAATTTATGTTTATATGTTTTCCCTAATCTCACATAGCATTTTATATTCTAAATAAATTAGTAAAATATTTAAACTATATTTACTGTACTTCTTTATCAAACTTTCTTGAAAACCGTTCATATTAAAGCTAAAAAAAATGTTTATTATTTCTTCTTCAGTCACTTAATGTTCAATTTTAAGGTAAAACAATTATTGCTCTGTTTAATAAATATTCATAGATGACAATCCTTGGTTTTTTTTATCACATTTAATACAATTATTAACTATGATATCAATTAATCCTGTAAAGAAAACCTCTAAATATTTTCTTCTAATATTTTCTGCTAATATTTTCCCGCGCGACTTTTATGATGCATCTTCTAGGTACTTTTATTTAAATATTCAGTAAATTTTTTCTGTCTCCATGGATCCATTTTATTAAGTATATTAGATTTATATTTTCCAATTTCTCTTAGAGAAAGTTTTTCTGTTCTTTTTTTCATAAAAAAAAAAGTAATGACTCTTTCATATTATTATTCGGTAAATTTTCCTTTCTTTTAAAGTTCTGGTAACTATATACTTTGTAATATGTCCTTTAAAAAGGACAAACATTTTTTTCTCATTATAACTTTTACATAATTCTTTATAATATACAGCATCTTAATTTTCCCATAGAGAAGAATAAAAAATAAACTTTAGAGTAGCCTTATAAATTTGTGCGTCATAATTTTTTCCTGACGGCAAATAACTTCTCTTTTAAGTTTTCGTATAGCATCCTAATTATATTCCTCTGAGTTACAATAATAAATTTTTGGTTGAGCATAAATAAAGCTGTATCAAGGCACTTTCCAAATATTTTTCCTTTAACAATATTTTTATATACTGTTTTCTGTAGTATTTCCATTTTCACTGTAAGGTTTTGGCTAAACTTGAATAAAATTACTGGCAAGAAAACTTTTAAAATTAGCCCTTCATGTAAAGGCAGTCAAAATATTATATGTTAAAGAAAACTTTTAAAATAAATACAAAATTTTAAAATTATATCACTTTTCTAGCTTACGGTCTTATCCAGCTAAAAAAATATGTTACTTCCTCCTTCACTTACACATTACTTTCTCCCGCTTCATCTAATTCTTATATTTTGTCTGCTAAAATACCTCCGTTGATTGGTTAATGACTTTTTTTAGCGCGAACAAATTTACACATTTTAGTTTTATAATAGATTAAACCTCTTAAAATAAAGAATTTATGATGTCATGTCTTAAATATTACTTAGAATAGTATTTTTAAATTCAATTATAGTTTTATCAAAATCATTTAAACTTTAAAATAATTATTAAAACAATATTTAATATTTCAACTTTTACTTTAACGATCGATAGCAATTATATTTAGTTTCATAATTCACAAACTTTATTATTATTCTAACAAGCGTGTGTGTGAAGGTATATAATATACAGTCACATGATTACTAACTTTAACAGATGATTTTTTAATTTAAGTCTCGGTCTAAATTACCAAAACTGATATATTTTATAAAAAATTTGGAAAATAATTTAAACTTGTAGAACTAAATATAATTCTCACCATCCTAAAGTTTATTTTAAAATATACTCTATTAATTTTGACTATTAAATATAATTATAACACTACATATAGCATTTATTTAATTTATTAGTTTTAAAATATCATACTCGAATTATTAATATACTTTTAACTATTTATAGCTGTGTTATTTTATATGGCCAGCTTTTACAACCATAAGCAAGGATATAATTAAGCTTTATTTAACTGTTTTCTTTTAAAATAATCCATTACACTTTTATATACCAGGTATTTTCAGCCTTAAATTGTACTATAAAATCTAATTATCCTACTATTATTTATATATCATACAAACATATCTTAAAATTTAAAATTTTTTAGTAATTGACCATTCTACCTTATTATGACCTATAGATAAGGGCACATAACTTCCCCCTTCGAATAAAAAATTTTAAATTAAACATCTAGTTTAATACCTACTTTATTCATTAATACTCCTCATTTATTATCTGCTACAACCAAATTCCATCTTATACTACTCAATACAACAGAATACACTGTTTGCTATACAAATTTATATAATATCTGGACACTAAACTCAGACTTTGAACTATTAATACTTATAAAAAATTTTCTACACTTCTGATGGGTATGGGATTAAACTTCTAGCGTTATATGTCCCTTTTTCACCATCTGGTGTAGTTAATACAAAAGCATTCTCTCCCACTTTTCTAAAAATCTTGTACGGACCTTCATACAATTCTAGAAATTTTCTAAATTGATTTCTTTGTAGGTTGCTAACATTTAAAATTTATATTTGTTCTGTAAAAAAAATAAGGTTATAATATATTATTAAATACACCTCTTATTTAGGACTTATTTGTCTTAATTATTAGGTATTTTCTTTTCTAAATCTAAACTTTAATTCTCTCTCGCCTTTCTTAAGTCTCACCTTAGCTTTTCCTATCTTCTTTCCTTTATTAAGATTATTCTTAAGAAAATCTGTTATGAATTTCTCGTGCTTTAGACATTTAAGTCTTACTTTTATCTTGCTTAAATCTCTATTCCGATTAAATTTTTCTCTTATAAATTCACTATTAGGTATCAAGTTTCTAATTCCTTGAAACAATATTTCTTTAGAAATATCAAATTGTAAATGAATATTTCTATCATTAACACTACATTTAAATATCACCTCTTGCCTTTTATTTTTAAATTTATTACTACTTTTATCAATAATTTTTGGTAACTCATGTTCCAACAACTTTAAATACTTTTGCTCTGAAGAGTTTGATTTTATCTTTGTAAATTTACCAAATCTTTTATCATCAATATAATATTTTTTAAAACTATTAATTTGATCTATAGTTCTTTCACCAACTAATTTTTCATAGGATTTACTCACTCCTATCATTTCATTAGTCAATTTAAAATACTCTTTGGGATTGTTCAGTATTCTTTTATATAATTCATTACTACTATTAATTATTTCAATAGATTTTTTATGAATCTCCTTTTCTTCATAAATCATTTCATTATTTATACTGGTTTTTCCAACAAATAACTTAGTTTCTTTATTAGCGAATTTAATATAAGACTCATCTTTTCTTAACTCATTATCTGCCATCTTACCCACTGATACATCATTATATCTATCTTTATCTCCTAATTTAATAAAATCTATGTTTTCTGGTGTCCAATTAGTACATAAGTTAATATCTTTATTAACTATCTTAATGAATTGTGGATTTTCTTCATCTACAGTCTCTACAATTTCTTTGTCATCTACCACATTTTCACTAATTAAATTAATAGATTCTTGATTCTTTTCCAAATCTGTATTAATTATTTCAACATATTGACTACTTATTTTAGTCTGAATTACCTCTTCCTTAATAACTCTAATTTCTTCATTATTAATATCTAATTTATTATTATCAAACTCCTGTTTTAACTTGCTATTATTGGTCTGACATTGACTGATAGAATCCTCTATTTGCTTGTTTATACCTTTTATAGCAATTTCAGAAAATTCTGTAAACTTAGTCTTGAGCAATTCCTGATTATTACAATCTATTTGTTCTATTTCATCCCTTAAAGAACTAATAACTTTTTCACTATTGTCCAATCTTGATTCCAAGCCATTAAATTTATTATGTGCTTCCTCCTTAAAGTCTTCCATAGTCTTACAAGTATCATTGAGTTTTTTATTCATACTATCTATACACACTTTGATTTCATTACTATTTTTACTCATAATTTCATTGAGAGATTCAAATTTTATATTTATCTCTTCTCTATTTTTTCTATTATCTTCTTGAATCTCTTCTCTATTTCTATTTATATTCTCATTAATTTTTCTATTATCTTCTTGTATCTCTTTTATATTTTTTCTATTATCTTCTTGAATCTCTTTTATCATCAGTGCTATTTGAGACAATGAGAAGCTATCTACATCTCTTTTATGTGTGACTACTTCTTCTTCCTCTATTTTTAATTCCCTAATCTTTTCTTCTCCTTTTATTTCGTCATCTGTAATTTGTACAATATCTGTAATTGTTTCTATATTAATTGTCTCTTCCGCTTCCCTTTCCTCCTCACAACTACTATCCACAATGAATTCAGATATTTCCTCTACTGAACTGTTATCTTGATTATCCATTTTTTTCTTTATAATACTTTTCCTCAAAATTTAATATCCCAATAATATGTTACTATTAACTTCTCATAAAATAGTTTCTTACCAGTTCTTTTATCTCATCCAACCATCACCCACAATAACTATAGACAATACCTTCTATACACCCTATACTATCTAACTAATTATAATAACAATAACAATTAAAATTATATGTGTCACAACATCATTTCCCACATGCATGATTCACAAATATTTTGCACAAATTAAAACACTTTCAAATATATTTTTCAATAATACTTCAATAATTGACATGGTCATATTAAATACCAATAATCGTTAGCCACATATGCACATTTTAAATTTTGTTTGTCAATTGACCCACAATAGTATAGTACGATTTTTTTTTTTAAACAATCAGATTATCTACCACATAAAATTGAAATTATTTTAATAACAAATACTTAGTTTACTTTAATAACTAAATCCTAATAATTATTTCTATAATCAAATATGAAATTATCTACTTCTGTAAAATATGTCTATTGACAATCTCCCGATTTACATGAACAAATTCAAATACTAAACTATATGTAACTCCACTACACATCGTGCAGTCTCATTGGAAGAGCAAAATTTAACCTTCTGTTAGTTGAATCCAACCTATCGATTGTAGTTCCAACTACACATCGTGCAACACATTGGGCGATCACAATCTAACCTCCCCCCGTGCATCCTCACCCCCAAAATATATTGTTTATTACGAATATTCCGGGTTCTAGCTCAGTTAACAAATAAATAAATGAAATATTCAGCATTGATTAAAATGATTACTAGCTCTAATTTCTAAAATACAAATACGGTTCAATTTTAAAATGAATTAACAAATATTTACTATTTTCATGAGACATGGAGTGACAATACGGGGAACGAGATAGACTACATTGAGACATTATCCACACGATACTACCTCAATGGCATAAGAACACTATTCCCCCTTTTTACTATACCAAATAACTAACTCATAGTATTCTTACGACTTTCTAAGCTCTATTCACTACGATTAAAATAATAATCATATCTTAATCTTCTTTATAACAAGAATCTAGCTTAATTAAATAAAATGAAGTAAAATAAAATAAAATAAATCTCAGGTTCATAAATTGTATTCTAACTGATTTAAAATTACGGTAGTAAAATATGAAAAGGGAATTTTATGTCATAATCTACTACACAGCAACTAACAATAATAAAATAATAATAACAATAATAATATAATATAATCTTATTTCTTCCTAAATGAAATAAATAAATACGTACGTGGTAGTATTTTAATAATCTGACAACAGAATACGTGTGGCAACATTAGCATATAATTTAATGTAATATTGTGGCAACCGACTTATGACCAATAAATAATATAAAATTATGATCTTTTAATTTTAACATACCAATAAATTCTCAAAATTATTATAACACTTTTATGTTTACCTTTTGTGCAAAACCTATATGTCTGTTTCAATTATAAATGTATCGTGATTTCATGCATCCATGTGGAGAAATAACAACGCGGACACAAAACTTTAAAATAAATTTAAAACAAAGTTTATTAACAACATAAATAAATTAACAATATTTTTACATTATGTACATTGGATATCCCTTACTCTCCTATCTCAACTTAGTTTACTAGTTTATAAAATTGAAATCAAAATACTATTTATTTTTCCTAGTTAAATCTTATTTTTTTTAACACTTAAGAAAATACAGTATTATTACTTGATTTATTATTATGGTTAGCTTATTACAAAATGCATTTCTTATATGCTTATCACAAACACTTTGCATCCCTAATATTATTAAAATTATATTTTTTACAAAATTTACATTCGTAGTAAAATTCTACAAAATAATAAAATTCTAGTTTTATATTGGTTGTATGGAATCTTACAAAGTCAAAACATTGTTCTACATTCGGTATTAGGTTTTTTATTGTTCATTATCCGATGTTTATTAATCCTAATATTCTCATTCAAGCCTTACTTTGGATGATATAATTACAACTATTAATATACCATGCACAAGTATATGTTTATTATACCTTATTGAACTATTTTCTTAATAAATATGCAATACTTATTTTCTAAATATTATTTTAAAAAAAAAAAAAAAACATTCAAATTTTATTATCACTTTTAAAATACTTGGTTTAGATTTCTTTTCAAAATCTTATATTCATTTCTGAATTAATTTTACAATGTATTATATGATTCTTTCTCTCTTTATGATATTTTGGACTTTCAATTTTAAAGTTACACAATTCTATACATTCCAGCAAATAAACTATTCTTACATAAACGATAACATATCTTCAGTTCTATTTTATTCATTATTTCTTTGAAAATATCTTTCTGACCGATGCAGATTCACAAAATAAGGATAGCGAAGATAGATGCATAGGATCAAAATACAACTAGAATATTACTCGTCATATACCTTGACAATCATGGCACAGTGAGTTAAAAGACACTATAGAGGAGTGACCTTTACCTGTCTACCAACCTCTATTATAGGAACGATGCTAAAGCTATTTCTTCAGCTTTATTATAACATCAAAAAGTTTAAAGATATGCAAAAACACTGTCCAAACTATATGTGTTCAGTCATAGGGCTTAGTTAACTATACTGAAATCACACAAAACTAAATATGATCCAAATCCTTTATTTTCCTATTTCTTAAAAAAAAACATCATCTTGGTTTCCTCTCCACTAGTACTTCCAAGTCACTATCCGATCTTATTTCTCAAGATTTTTCTATACTGTACATCGACAAATACATATCTGCATTTCTAACAATAATAAAATTCATTTATTTTAAAAACTATTCCACTGTTCTATAAGAAAATCTTTTACTACTTTCCTCCATATATTTAATCATATACAAACTATTTTAAAATATCTGAATACTTTATCACATGAAAGTTCAAAAGAATCACACAATTGTTCTGTTAAATTATATTATTAATATACTTTAAATAAATTATTGCATGCATATTCCGAATTACTCCTATCTCATTATATGTTAAAAATGTTGTATAAAATGTGTACATATAATTTAAACTTTCACACTTCATTCTTAATCAATAGATGATCTAAAAAAAATACATTATGCATTATAAATAACTATCAAAATTACCAAACGATCTTTATCTTCTCGATCGCGTTCCGTAGGCTTCACCATCCCATTGATTCTTGTAGATATAAGACTCACATACATACACTTTATTTTTTAAACAATATTTCTATAATTTTATCAAGCTATTATATTTAAATCTCAATATTACTAAATTTATGTTTATATGTTTTCCCTAATCTCACATAGCATTTTATATTCTAAATAAATTAGTAAAATATTTAAACTATATTTACTGTACTTCTTTATCAAACTTTCTTGAAAACCGTTCATATTAAAGCTAAAAAAAAATGTTTATTATTTCTTCTTCAGTCACTTAATGTTCAATTTTAAGGTAAAACAATTATTGCTCTGTTTAATAAATATTCATAGATGACAATCCTTGGTTTTTTTATCACATTTAATACAATTATTAACTATGATATCAATTAATCCCGTAAAGAAAACCTCTAAATATTTTCTTCTAATATTTTCTGCTAATATTTTCCTGCGTGACTTTTATGATGCATCTTCTAGGTACTTTTATTTAAATATTCAGTAAATTTTTTCTGTCTCCATGGATCCATTTTATTAAGTATATTAGATTTATATTTTCCAATTTCTCTTAGAGAAAGTTTTTCTGTTCTTTTTTTTCATAAAAAAAAAAGTAATGACTCTTTCATATTATTATTCGGTAAATTTTCCTTTCTTTTAAAGTTCTGGTAACTATATACTTTGTAATATTTCCTTTAAAAAGGACAAACATTTTTTTCTCATTATAACTTTTACATAATTCTTTATAATATACAGCATCTTAATTTTCCCATAGAGAAGAATAAAAAAAAACTTTAGAGTAGCCTTATAAATTTGTGCGTCATAATTTTTTCCTGACGGCAAATAACTTCTCTTTTAAGTTTTCGTATAGCGTCCTAATTATATTCCTCTGAGTTACAATAATAAGTTTCTGGTTGAGCATAAATAAAGCTGTATCAAGGCACTTTACAAATATTTTTCCTTTAACAATATTTTTATATACTGTTTTCTGTAGTATTTCCATTTTCACTGTAAGGTTTTGGCTAAACTTGAATAAAATTACTGGCAAGAAAACTTTTAAAATTAGCCCTTCATGTAAAGGCAGTCAAAATATTATATGTTAAAAAAAACTTTTAAAATAAATACAAAATTTTAAAATTATATCACTTTTCTAGCTTACGGTCTTATCCAGCTAAAAAAATATGTTACTTCCTCCTTCACTTACACATTACTTTCTCCCGCTTCATCTAATTCTTATATTTTGTCTGCTAAAATACCTCCGTTGATTGGTTAATGACTTTTTTAGCGCGAACAAATTTACACATTTTAGTTTTATAATAGATTAAACCTTTTAAAATAAAGAATTTATGACATCATGTCTTAAATATTACTTAGAATAGTATTTTTAAACTCAATTATAGTTTTATCAAAATCATTTAAACTTTAAAACAATTATTAAAACAATATTTAATATTTCAACTTTTACTTTAACGATCTGATAGCAATTATATTTAGTTTCATAATTCACAAACTTTATTATTATTCTAACAAGCGTGTGTGTGAAGGTATATAATATACAGTCACATGATTACTAACTTTAACAGATGATTTTTTAATTTAAGTCTCGGTCTAAATTACCAAAACTGATATATTTTATAAAAAATTTGGAAAATAATTTAAAATGTAGAACTAAATATAATTCTCACCATCATAAAGTTTATTTTAAAATATACTCTATTAATTTTGACTATTAAATATAATTATAACACTACATATAGCATTTATTTAATTTATTAGTTTTAAAATATTATACTCGAATTATTAATATACTTTTAACTATTTATAGCTGTGTTATTTTATATGGCCAGCTTTTACAACCATAAGCAAGGATATAATTAAGCTTTATTTAACTGTTTTCTTTTAAAATAATCCATTACACTTTTATATACCAGGTATTTTCAGCCTTAAATTGTACTATAAAATCTAATTATCCTACTATTATTTATATATCATACAAACATATCTTAAAATTTAAAATTTTTTAGTAATTGACCATTCTACCTTATTATGACCTATAGATAAGGGCACAATATATATATATATATATTGTAAACGATATCGGATATATATATATATATATATATATATATATATATATATATATATATATATATAACAGGTTTCTCAAGTTACTCCAATCATCATCTGGTTAACTAAAATTACAAATTTCATGGAATATTTAAAATATAATTTTTAAAGTAATTTGCAAATAATTTGTTATTTATTTATTAATGTTTCCTATTATATATAATATTTGTTACCCAGTTGATGACCAGTGTGCCTTGATGAAAACATTGGTGTATATATATATATATTGTAATAAAAATAATAAATTTAACAGTAATAAACTATTATAAACAATCCTTAAATCCAAAGACAGTACTTTTGCTTATTTTTTTAAACCGTTAAATTTATTATTTTTATTCAAATTACAATTTTGTTTTAATTAACTAGCATTATATATATATATATATATATATATATATATATATATATATATATATATATATATATATATATATATATATATATATATATATATATATATATATATATATATATATATATATACATATATATATATTCAAAAAATTATACATGGATGTAAAATGGATTATTTATATGATAGAATAAATGTAATTAAATAATCTAATAATTTGTCCTAACTAAATGTTATATTTGTAGATTACATAAAAGAAATGTGTATGTATGACAATATAAAAATTTTGAAAATAAATAATGTATATTCATATAACAACAACAACAACAACAACAACAACAACAATAATAATAATAATAATAATAATAATAATAATAATAATAATAATAATAATAATAATAATAATAATAATAATAATAATAATAATAATAATAATAATAATAATAATAATAATAATAATAATAATAATAATAATAATAATAATAATAATAATAATAATAATAATAATAATAATAATAATAATAATAATAATAACAACCCAATAATTATACAATTGTAAACTTAGTCTATATAACCATCTATGAAAAAAAACAATTTATCACTATCATTCCATATTAATATATTGCTGAAGAGACAACCTAAATGCTCATTTTTATTTACCCTCATTATTAAATCTTTTATCTAAGGAAATTACAATGCTATTAACAAAAATAACTATATCACAGATAAATAGATACATCTCATGCATTACCTGCCAAAATGTTTCCTCCATTTTCTTAAATATTAGAATATAAATATCATAATTACTTAACTTTATCAATGTCTTAATCAAACTTGAAGTTTATTTGAGGCAATCCCGTGTCTGGAAAATCAATTTATGTGGTTTTATAAAAAAAATATCTGAGAAAAACACACAGTGCTTTACTAAGTTTTTATATTTATCTAGGCCAATTTGCAATGGAAATAGAGTAATTACAAATCATTATAATGAAGGTACATAATATTATTCAGTCACATTCAAAAGCCTATTATCACTCCATGCAAAACCTTTTTTACTTAAATAACTAATCCTTACCAATGTTCATATTATATTTCTATTATCTTTTTCTCAAATAATATTATGGCAAGAAGAAAGTTGTTGTGGAATAAAAAGGAAAAGTCACAATCTTAACCAAAAGTCCCAATGGTCCAGGGCACATACTGCTCAGAAATATAATAATGACATCTCTGCAATAGCAATCTTTGTTATCAAACTGTGTACATCCCTTCAAAATAACACTAATTGACTTATCTTATCCCCACAATGACTATTTGAAGATCTCATTGAACTGTTACTTCATATTTATATATTCCAGTTCTACTCTACTGAAAATAAATCCATATATTGTTGGGATCTATTCATTCCACTTCCCTGTTCTTCCACATCTTTCTTATAAACTACCAAAGTATGCATAACTAATAAGCATCTCCACCAAAAAAATAACACAAGCCAATACAACTAAAGTGTTTTGACTTACTATTAAGGTAATATATAAAAGATTTAACTATCCTTCATTTTTTAAGTTAAAAAACAACCATAGAAATGCAAAAGATTAATCTGTACTGCATCCTAATGAAGCAGAAACACAACATTATATAATTCATATATTTTAAAAGCTAGAAACATGCACACTCTTATCCTTAGTAATACTTAAATTTATGTCTTAAATATCAATCTCTTTTTCAAATCTTTTAAAAAGTGGTTATTGGAAAAAGAGCTAGCACATTTATATTATATACCTTTGGAACTCAAGATATATTTTCACTTACAATAAATATTCACAGAAGATATCCTTGAGTTACTTACCAACAAACTAAAACAATACAACAAAGAGACATGCCCATATCTGATTTTAATATTTACATCAATACTTGACACTAATGCATCTATGTATGAGCATGTACCATGGTACACATATCCTTCAAAAATAACAAAGAAAAATAGACATATGTGTTTGTTACATTCTGTTAAATGCATAACAAAGAAACTATGGATATAAATAATGATTTATATGAACTACAATCAAGCATTTCCAATATTTGCAACTTGATTTTTCATTGTTTTATCTAAGTATCACCCAGTTTTTCTATATTGGCACAGTTGGTTCATATATATATATATATATATATATATATATATATATATATATATATATATATATATATATATATATATATATATATATATATATATATATATATATATATATATATATATATAACATTAATTTAAAATTACAACTGAGTATGCAGTTCCCGCACCTGAAAGTACAAAACAAAAGTATTTAAGTCAAAATATTTTTATAAACCATTTTTCTGTAAACATTTTACAAAACATAAAACAATTAAGCCGTTATTATGATCATTAATTCTTTATTTCTTTAAAAATATATCTCATTGCATATTCAAGATAAGGTAAAAGAATTCAAAAGATTTTTCTTATTTTTCGGTATTTATTGATTACCCTATAAATGATATTATAACCTGAATAAAATTTCAGAATAATAAATTTTTAAATCAATTTTATATCTCGAAATAAATAAAAAAGCTTGATTAACAAAAAATAAATTTATTTATTTGGATTAATTATTGTGTAATTAATATTTTTTACTAATTAATGAAGCGAAATATTTTAATTATTCATTGCTTTTATATTAATATAGTGAATATTGATTGTGGTAAATTTATTTTTGACATTATTTAATTGTTATAAAAAGCAAATTAATTAAACTTTTTGATTAAAATTAATAATATTGTAATTTATTTACTCAAACTATATATATAGTGAGAAAGCTAGTGTAATTTATATATTATATGCATACATAAATGTTGATATATTTTAGCTAATGATGTCAGATGTTTTTGATTTATAATCATATAACCACTTAATCAGCCATCAGTATTTTGTGTATTATATTTAATTTTAATCAGAACAAAAAAGGATAACTTCAAATAATTCAGAATCGATCTTTTTCTTTTATGTATCTTTTGCTTTAATTTGGATATTATTTATTATAGAAAAAATGTTAGATAAGCTTCTTTGTTATATAAAAATGTTTATAAAGTTAAACATTTTTTTTGCTTAATTACAGAGTATTTTATACCATTTTTGTTTAATAAACATTGATTTTAACTATTGCTTTTAAATTTCATTATTTTTTCATGTGGCTTATTTTATAATCAAGCCACATCAACACTGCTTTCAAAACTCTCTTTTTAATATCACACATCATTATCTGAAACTTTTGATCTTAAATATCTTGAAAAGTTTTTTTTTTCTATAGTATGATATAATAATGGTATTTTATTCTTATATTGCAAAGATGATATTTTTTCCGAAATATTACCAATATTACCGTTTTCTTTATTTTGATGTAATATCTTATATAAATACATTAATCAAAACTACTTTAAACACTTTGTAGCAAAAACAATTTATTATACATATGTATATACAACTAGGTTTCGACTGTCCTGCATTCCTCATCAGAATTATGATATAATAACAAAATAAAATAAAAATACATAATTATATAAATAATATCAAAATTTATATAGCTATATATTTTATTTTATTTTGTTCATTATATATCATAGCTCTGCAGAAGACTGCAGGACAGTTGAAACATAAGTGTACGTATATATGTAAAATAGATTTTTTGTAAAAGGTGTTCAAAGTGGTTTGGATAAATTGTATTTATAAATATAAATTTTGTTATTCTTGGGAAAAAAAAATTCAAAATTGCATTAGAATATAATTATATATATATATTTTAAACGAATCTTAATAAATTAACTAAAATCAGCTTCAGTTTATTTTTTTAATAACATAATTTAAAATTAAATACAGTCAGTTAATTTGATTACTATACCTTTAATTGGGATAAGGTAAGAGATGTAGTTATGGTTTTGTTCTCAATTTATTCTAAGTTTTCAATTGAACATTATGCATTTTCACTTAAATATTTTTAAAGTAAAAAATAATAACTAATGCACAATAAAATATTATTAGATTTAGTTTCTAAACTAATTTACATGTTCATTATTATTATTATTATTATTATTATTATTATTATTATTATTATTATTATTATTATTATTATTATTATTATTATTATTATTATTATTATTATTATTATTATTATTATTATTATTATTATTATTATTATTATTATTATTATTATTATTATTATTATTATTATTATTATTATTATTATTATTATTATTATTATTATTATTATTATTATTATTATTATTATTATTATTATTATTATTATTGAGACTCAAGAAATGTTACATAAGTTAATAGAAAAAAATGAGGACTTAGATACAAGTTGATATATAATATAATGTAGGCAATAAAAGTTTACAAATGCTCATTACATAATAGTTTACATGTGTCAAATTAAGTTTATGTAAAATTTTTAAATGGGATCTTGAAAAAAATACATAGAAGCACATGATGGTAAAGCTTAAAATATATATGGGGTGTGGAGTTGGAGTTGATTTTGTGTTAGATATTAAATTATATTTGAAATATATTTTAAATCTTTACACTGTCATAAAAAAATATTACTAATAGCAGTTTGATAATTTTGTTACCTGTTTCTAAAATAAGAATTTATCAATAGCTTTAAACTGTGATAAAAAAGTACCCCTAGTCCTTAACATTATTACATCTATTTCAAATAAGAAAAAAATAAAAGCTGTTTTAATTCAATTAGGAAGCAAGTAATTTGAAAAATATATGTGATTATTTATTTTTAGTATACCTACAAGTATTACTCCTTCAAATATAAAGTGATAATGCTAGATATATAATTATGTTTTTTTTTAAAATATAGATCGTCTATTTAGAATTTGCATCTTTCTTCATAATAGTGATTTATTTATTTTAATTTAGGATAAGCTTTCTATAATTACTGACAATTTATCAAATTAATTATATTGTTCAGAATTATTTTTAATATTATTTTATTCATAAAGGTTTGGTAAGACGTGTTCATAAGATAATTGTGTATGTGATATAATTAAGTAGAAAGCAGGTTTCAAAATTGTCTAGTGCTTACTTTCATATAATTAAAAGTAGTGTATATGTCATGCTGAAACACTAGTGAGGTTTTTTTAAGTTTTACTTTTATTATTACATTATTTCATTATATATATATATATATATATATAAAAATATATATATATATATATATATATATATAATATAATATATATATATATATATATATATATATATATATATATATAATAGTTTTATTGTCTTTATGGATCAGAATTTTTTAAAGATTTTAAGATTCAATGAGACAATATTGTAAGAATTTTGAAAACATTAACTTGTAAATTTGATATTCTATCACAACATTAAACCATAACGGATTGTGTTACTTATAATGGTGATACATTTTATAAAATACCGACAAATAACCTAGGTGACATTTTCAAACGTATAATAGTCATGGTTAAGTTAATTATTTTATAGAAAACAGAACAATTAATCAAAACTGTGAATTAATGGGTTTAATTTTTTACTAAATCAATAAGTGTATGTTTGCAGAAGATAAAAATAGTCATGATTATGTTTTGTTTTAGTTTGTTTTTGTTTATTATTAGATGGTTTATGATGTGGTTTGTTTGTTAGGCTGAGTTTGAAGACATTACGGGTCTGAAAAATTCATGCTTGCAAACTGATAGAAACATTTTGCATAAACGCTTGGAGTCAGTGTATTGATCTAGTTTCTAGCTCTATCCTTCACTGATGATAGCAAATTAGCTTAAAATCAGCTGATATAAGGATGGGTAAACAAAAGAGATAGTGAATTCAAACTATTTTGACATTTATGTAAACAAATATACACTTGTTCAGTGGATTTGGTAAAATGCCTTCTATTGATCATAAATACAAGCGATAGCAAGTTGCGTGATTATAACTTGTTTTTGTTTTTCATAAATGTATCTTTAAAGAATTTTGCAATAATATATATTGCAGAGGCTTTGACTACATAATAAAACTGAACTGATATCTGACCCATGTAGCTATCTGGCTTGTTAGGCTGAGTTTGAAGACTTTATGAGTCTGAAAAATTCATGCTTGCAAACTGATAGAAACTTTTTGCATAAACGCTTGGAGTCAGTGTTTAGATCTAGTTTCTAGCTCTATCCTTCACTGATGATAGCAAATTATCTTGAAATCAGCTTATCTGAGGGTGGGAAAATGAAAGAGATAGTGAATTCTGACTCTTTTGATGTTTATGTAAACAAATATACGCTCGTTCGGTGGTTTTGGTAAAATGCCATCTATTGATCATATATATATATATATATATATATATGATCAATCTGAAGTATCTCAGAAGTATATATATATATATATATATATATATATACTTCTGAGATACTTCAGATTAAAATAAGACATTTTAATGGCATAAATTGAATTAGTTATCAACTTTTAATAACATAATTAATTTTATCTATATATAACAACTTTAAAAAATATGTTTATGTATTAATATTTAATTTATAATTATTATGTCTAGATATCATAAACAATCCATTTTATAGGAGAGATAAATACATTTTTTCCAATAAAAAAGTATGCTTTTTATTAGGATAAATAATCATTTCTTTGTTGAGAAACTTTTTTCAATTTTCATGAAATAGGATTTTATTTATTTTTGTTTGTTTCCTTAAAATGTCATAAATCTATTATTTGCCTCAATGCTGAGCCAGATGGACAACTGAGAATTCTGATAGTGCTGCTATGATGCATATTTTCTTATCTATCTTCTTTACTTCTAGTTATGGCAATGGAATGCTAAAAAAATGAATTAATGTATAAACAATATCTGATGATTGGCAGTTGTCTACAGAGCAGTATATAGTGCTTTTACAAAGCATCTCCTGCAGGTAAGATAAAATAACCTGGTAAAATTACATTTTTGATCATTGGGTGATTGAAATTATGAACATTAATGTCCTATTCAAGTATTTTCAACAAAAACAAAAATAAAACAACTCATAAACCCATAGTGTATTAAATTATTTGTAATTAAGTTTCACAAAACATGTTGTCAAAAAGGAAATATTTTATGTTTGCAGCTATATTTTATTAATATTGATAACATTTTTTTAAAAAAAATACAAGTTGAGAAATTTGAAATAATGTCAAACCAATAACAGCAACAATAAGATGTTGTGTCAAACACTAACCAAACAACAGTAGTTTTCAATTCTTATGATACCACAAAAAATAAATGCAATTTTCAGTTTCAGAAATATATTTATGGATGTTTTATGATGTTATAATAATTCCTTTAGTGATAAAAAGTGGAATTTATTCAACCAAAAGTTTAATAATTTTATTTTTCTCTACATGCACACACACACACACATAATGATAATAATAAAACAAAAAATCAAAATGTAAAAAGGAAGTTCTTGTTTCTATTTCATGTTTTTATTATTATTATAATATTTGGAATAATCTAGCATTATTTCTTAAATACTTTTTTTTTTTGCAAACATAAATTTGTAATAAATCAAGCTCACTTAACTGAATCATAATATTACATAAATATATTTAAAAATAAATTAATTTTATGAATTAGTAGTGACACATTGATGTTTAAAAGTTATATATATATATATATATATATATATAGATAGATAGATAGATAGATAGATAGATAGATAGATAGATAGATAGATAGATAGATAGATAGATAGATAGATAGATAGATAGATAGATAAATAGATAGATAGATATAAAAACAGGTTGTGTTGACAACAGTTTGAGGTTGATGATTGTTATCTAAAATTGACTGGTTATATATATATATATATATATATATATATATATATATATATATATATATATATATATATATATATATATATATATATATATATATATATATATATATATATATATATATATATATATATATATATGGCTGCAGAAAAGAGTTTGCTATTAACTGAAAGAAGACCCTTTGATTCCTCTTAGAGGTCTTATAGGAACCGAGGAACGCAAATTCCTAATGTCCACTCCATATGTTCTGTCATTGCAGCTGTTATTACCATGTGATTATTCATATAGTATATGAATATGGATGGGCTGCTCACCAACATGCAATAGCCAGCGTGGTGAGTTTATTGGCTTTTTACCTCCGAGTTTAAGAATATTTTTTCAATATATACAATCACGACAGACAAAAATAAAGCATGGCCCTTATTCCCAGGAGGCTGCAAAGTCACCAACCAAGGCAGCGGTTGGTGGCTGAAGGCAGATGGTACTAGGAATCCCCTGATTGTGAACTCAGCCTGCCATTTGATGATGGCTTTTTATTTAGGTACTTACAACTGCAGATCACTTTCAAGTGAAGGAAGATTGCAAGAGTTAGAAGAAGAACTATCTTATATTAAATGGGACATTATTGGAATTTGTGAAGTTAGAAGAAAAGGTGAAGAAACAATTCATTTAAAAAGTGGACATGTACTCTACTATAGAGGCACAAATATTGGAAATACAAGTGGAGTAGGATTCATTACAAATAAAAATGGGAAGAGTAACATTGTAGAGATTGATGGTGTTTCGGAAAGGGTGGCAAGATTAGTTATACAACTTAATAACAGATACCAAATGCAGATAATTCAGGTTTATGCCCCAACAAGTTCTCATAGTGATGATGTAGTAAAAGATTTTCATATGGATGTACAAAAGGCTTTTGATCAGAGTAAACAACATTTTAAAATTGTTATGGGAGACTTTAATGATAGAATTGGTAAACAAATGAAAGATGAAAATGTTGTAGGTTATTTTGGTTATGGTAATAGAAATGAGAGAGGACATATACTTGTGGAATTTGAAGAAAAAGAAAAACTTTATATTATGAATTCTTTTTTTGAAAAAAAGGTTAAAAGAAAATGGACTTGAAAGCATCCAAATGAAGGTACAGCAGAATTGGACTATATTTTGACTAACAGAAAATACATATTTCAAGATAGTATTGTTCTTAATAAATTTAATACAGGAAGCGATCATCGATTAGTAAGATGTAAGATACGTGTTAATGCAAAACTAGAGAGACACAAATTATTAAGAAAAACAATATTTACAGTTGATATTCCTGATCTTCAGAAATATTATAATGAATTTAAATTAGAACTTAGCAATCGGTTTCAAGTATTAGTAGATTTTGAACAAGATTCAGTTTTGAATAAAATTAATAGGAAAATAACTGACACACTTTTAAAAAGTGTCACAAAGATAGCTGGTCGAAAAAAGCAGGAATTGACCAATAAAATTTCTACTGAAACTAGAGAATTTATGAAGAAAAGAAGGAATATGAAGATATACAAAAATGATGCATTAAAAAGGATTGAATATTCTTGAATTTTGTAAAATGGTGTGGAAAAGTGTTGAAAATGATATAAGAAAGTACGATTGTAAACTAGCAAGGAAAGCTGTAGAAGAGAATAAAAGTCTAAAGAGTGTAAAACAACATTTTAGTATTGGTAGGAAATTTATATCTGCAATAAGAAAAAAAAGATGGCATTATTACTAAAAAGAGAGATGACATTATGAAATGTGTAGAAAACTTCTATCAAGAATTATATAGTAATAAAGAACAAGTACCTCATATACCTATTATATCTTCTGAATTGCCCAGAATTTTGAATGAGGAGGTGAGACATGCAATTAAATTTATGAGAAAGGGACGGCTCCAGGTAAATGATGGAATTATAATTGATATATTAAAAGAAGCAGGTGAAGAAATATAATTTTTTTTTAGCAAAGTTATATTCTAAATGTCTAAATGATAAAGATGTACCAGATGACTGGAAGAATGTGGTATTAATATTAATATTTAAAACAGGTGATAAAGAATATATTAGAAATTACAGACCTATCAGTCTTTTATCAGTTTTATACAAAATTTTTATTAAGATAATTACAACTTGTCTACAGAGAACGTTGGACTTCCATCAACCAAGAGAACAAGCTGAATTTAAAAGTGGTTTTAGTACAGTAGATCATATCCAGTTACTGAGAGAAGTTATAGAAAGGACAAATGAATATGAGTTGCCATTATGCTTACGATTTGTAAATTATGAAAAGGCATTTGATTCTATAAATATATGATCATGTTG
>JAQFVV010013004.1:67500-81405 GCA_028023455.1 Epiperipatus broadwayi | reverse complement strand
AAAAGGCTAAATATATGATCATGTTGTAAAAACATTGCATTTATATTTCTAGCATATTATGATTAATGATTTAGTGTCATAATTTTAATAAAACATATATTATATGATTTATGACTGTTCTTAATGCTGAAATATTGATGTATAAACCTCCACTTTACGTCTCTATGGGAAGAAAAACTGCCTAACTTCAGAAAATATACTTGCTCTTGGGCCTCTATATTTCAATATAATTCATAAAATGAGAAAATGGAAAACGAAACTTAACATTATAATTGAAATTATTGAAACATCAATTACTTTTTATATGTCAAGTATTTCATGAAATTAAATGATCATTATCAATGTACTTGTACGTATTGACATATAGGAAATATTATACAATAATTTTCAAAGTTATGCATCTATTATAAATTGCATTGCTGGCAAATGATGGACATATATTATCTGCTTGAAAATTTTTCTTCTAGCAAATGGTGAACTCTCCAAGATAACGGACTTTAATACTTTTAAAAATATTGGTAACCAGATTATAATTTAAAATTATAATTTTATGTAGTTACCTTATTAATTGTTTGTTTTATGCATTTTTACTTAGTATATTTTATGGATTATAATTTATAAAAGCATTGAAAGGTTCATGTAGTACTGAGTGTTTTATTAACGCAATACAATGATTTTAGTTTTCTATCATTTTAAGAGTAATGCTTTGTCCCCTATTGACAGTAAATTATCTATTTCAGTGAATTATTTTAAAAAAAAAAAAACATGAAAAGATATTATATATTCTTATTTCATTAATTATTTATGGTTATATTTTATTAAGTCATGTTTGATACAAGATAATAATCTGGTTGGGTTCATACATCAAATAATAACTATTATGTTTATTAAAATATTAGAATTAGTTTCTGTCTTGTGTGCTGCTTTAAGCTTATCTTGACAATTCATTATTGTGCAACATAACTTACTTTGGACTATTAGATGCAAAATGGTTCCTTACTATAACAAATTCCAAAGATCACACATTAACTAATTTACCACAATTGAAAAATTCTTTATACCTGAGATTATTTTTTATTAGGTTTCTCATAGAATTATGCATATTTATGTCTAGATAATTTTTTTTTGGTAAATCAATTATTACAACTATTAGCAAACTAATGATTATCCATAACTCTTTTGATGATATTGACTTTTATAATCCATATAGTGTATAAAGAATTGTTAGCCTGATCTCTCTTGTCACTGATATTTTCCTTGAGTGGTACATATTCTTATATTTCATGTTTGTTTAAATGCTTTATTTGAGGTAACCATTATTGTTCTTAGTATATATCACTTGTCTCATATTATTAGAGACAATGTTCTAGCATATTTATTTTCTCTCAGAATTTGGTGTGGACTTTGGGTTCAGACATCACATGTTTTAAACCATGTTAATCTTTTCCATTCACAAGTGTCATGATTTTTGTATTGATCCATGTAAAATGGATTACATATCTTTATTATTATGACAATTTATATGATTGGTTGTTTTGAAGGTTGGCACATTTCTTTCTGGAAATTTCAAACTTGTATTTTTTCACCTAAATAAACAATATTCATCATCATCATCATAACAATCCAGTAGTAAATCATTGTTAGATTGGTAAGATATGAATAATATATATATATATATTTACTCCTTGTTTGGAACAATATTATGTTATGATTATATATAAAATGTGTAACTTCTTGAAATAATTCATAAATTAAAGAAAAACATCATAAGTTAGAAAGCTATAGAATTATTTAATTAATGCATAGGTTAATAATTTTTACAGGTTAATAAATTATAGAATTTTTGATGTAATATTTATATTAATAAAAACTTTATCATGCAGGAGAGTATAAAACATTTGCAATAATGCTTATGTTAATAAAACTTTATCAGTTAAGAAGGAATAAAAGTTTTTTTGTAACCATAATTCTAATAGTAATATAAATTTTATTAAATAAAAAAGTGAAACTTCTTATGAGAATATTTGTGTTTATGAGACATATATTGGTACACCAAAATAAACAATAGTTGGTGAACATTTAATTTAATAATTTATTTTTATTAATATAAATTTAAGCTACACACATCAAAAGTGAATTTTTTAAATGGGGAAAATACATTGAATTATAATTAAAGAGTGCTCTTAAATTTTGTAGGTTTCCTACAGTGTCATTTTTATTAAATTATTTTATTTTAAATATATATATATATATATATATATATGTATAAAACAAAGATTTATACGGGTTAAATATATAAATATATATATATATTTTGCGGAGTTACATTTATTCATCCTGTGTAAAAACTTTTAATATTAATATACTGACGTTTCGACTTGGTCACACAAGCCATCCACAGAGTTATAAAAGGTAGAAAGACATTTTATTCAAATCAGTGATTGTAGCGCCTCTACAACCGTCTTTCTACCTTTTATAACTCTGTGGATGGCTTGTAATATTAAAAGTTTTTAACGCGGATGAACCCGCAAAATATGTATTATATATATATTTGTATGACTTGTTTTAGAGTTTCAATGGTTTCTTTAGCACATCATTTTTGCAGAACTCAAAAACATTGTATAATTCATTATGTCACATTTTATTCTGATTACTCAAGATACGATCACTTAAATTAAAAATAATAAATCATTTAGTTATAATGTTTTACCAGCATTCAGAATGCATCTAAAGAATAAAATATTTTTTTTTTGACTTAAGATTTTACTTAGCACTATAATTTAACTGCAATTATTTAAAAAGACTGCTCATATAATAGAATATCATATGCTTCATTTAAGAAATATCTGTTGGTGTTGTTAAAGTAATATTGTGGTGGCTATAAAAATTATTTTCCGCTCTCAGTATATGAATGTTATCATGATAGATTGTTATATTATTCAAAATTAAAAGTTTTCATGCACTTATTTTAATTAAACTATTATTATTATTATTATTATTATTATTATTATTATTATTATTATTATTATTATTATTATTATTATTATTATTATTATTATTATTATTATTATTATGATGATGATGATGATGATGATGATGATGATGATGATGATGATGATGATGATGATGGTTGTATGTTATACACCATGACACATAGTTATCTTATTACACAGTCTGTATGTTTCCAAAAGTCTCTTTTTATTTCAACTCTTCTTGTCTGCCCTGTTTCTCACTTTTGACTTTCTATGTTTCATCTTGTTATATCTTGCTTGTATTGTTTTTGTGACATTGCATTTTTATGTTTGCTCTTGCCCTTTTCCTCTTTCCTTTACCATCCCATTTTTCATTTTCTTTCTCTTTTTATCTTTTTTTGGTTTGTCAAGTGATTTTGTTTCATGGCTTTTTTGTATTGTTTGTTATGGCCTTATAATGTTGTTTGCATTGATTGCCATAACTATGTTGGGCAATGCAAAAGAGCTATCTCTTTCTTTATTTTTTTTTTGTAATTTGTTTTTATAGGGCGTCTTCTTATATTGTTTGCTAGGGTTAAAAGCTGAATGTGGCTGACCTTATAGTTGGTATTGCATTTCTTTTGAAAGTTTGCAGTATCTCATCGATTGTGGTTCCATTTTTCCTGTATTCTCCAATCATCATTTGTCTTACTTTTTCAAGTTCTGAACAGTTAAATATGAAATTGTCCTGTTTCCATATCTCTTTCACACAGTATACATAGAGGATCTATATTTAGATAGAATCTTCTGTATCTTATAAAATAAGTTGTTGGAAATGTTTTTAAGTAAATAAAATCTTAAAATTTTGGCCCAAGGTAACATTTCCTAAATTTTTTAAGTAATTGGCTATTATTCATCCTTAGTACATATATCTGGTTATTTTCAGGTTGTACTTGGGTTAAAAAATTGTATAACTGCTAGTATGTTTATTTTTTGGGGCCTTTAAGCCTTATTTTTTAAATGTTTTCAATGTTTTCAACACGCATAAAAATATATGGTTGTGATCTGTGGATGTGATTTCTAATATTAATTCAATACCAGGAAATCTTTTAAATATGGGTATTAGCAGATTTATTATTTTTTTGCATCTCAAACACTGTTATTGAGTAAAGACCAAGACCATTCCATTTTAAAGGTTGGTTAAGTTGTTTTATTGAGGTGGCTACTACTTTTCTGTTCCATAGCAGTTTACTGCATAATAAGTTCATTGAGGCTATAAATGGTTTTGTTAAATTAATTATTGTTAAATACTAGTTGATATTATGAGTTGATTGAATAGTGATATATTTGTGTATATTAATATATAGGATCTGGGTAATGATTCTGTGATTCTTTATGTTTATGCTTTGAGTATATTTTTTTATTTTTCTTCTCATCTGATTCATTCCGAAGTAAAATAGAAAACCTAGAAAACTGATGCGCTTTCTTTGATAAATTTGTTTGTTTATTTTTTATGTAAAATTGTTCAAACAGCTGACTTATTTAGATTGATTTTTAGTTTGAATTTTTCTGTATAATTTTCTATCATGTTTTGTAGTGCTTGTAGTTGTTTTTTATTTTTTTATTTTAAGAATGTAGTTATATTGTCCATATAAGTTATGCAATTATTATTATTATTATTATTATTATTATTATTATTATTATTATTATTATTATTATTATTATTATTATTATTATTATTATTATTATTATTATTATAATCATCATCATCATCATTATTATTATTATTATTATTATTATTATTATTATCATCATCATCATCGTCGTCGTCGTCATCATTATTATCATCATCATCAACTTTTGAATAAATGTATGTTTCCTCACATTTTTATTAGGATACAATTCATTTGATTAACAACTTATAAGTAAAATAAAATAATGGAAAATCTAATACTAATAATATTTATAAAAAAAACCTTGAGATATTAATATTATAAATTAATGATGAAAGAAAAGTATTTTTATGTAAAATAAATTATTTTTAAAAGAAAAGCAGCGCAAATAAAGAAATAAGATTTTTCAAAAAACATGATTATTTTTATATTAAAATTGAACTGTGGATCCGATCGTGACAATATTTTTTTAGTATAAATGCTGTGAGATGTATGATTATAGATTTTAAGGAAATAATAAAAATATATTATGAGAATGAGATTGAATTATAGTCTACATACAATTTGGTGTATGGTGTAAATGTTAAGAGTATTGTATTTGTAGTTTGTAAGAATAAATTGTAGATTCTCCTCTTAAATTTATTTTTGACCATAATTTGAGAATTTATTACGCTTAATATTTAATATCATTGCCATTATTATATATATGACTCTTATTATTATTGGCTTAAGTCATATAAATAGAGAACTCTGAGCTTAGACTAATGTTTATCAAATCATGATATTATAGTCTAATACTTATGTATCATCTAACTATACATAATATCTCTTTTGAGATTATAATTTTGGCACATCCATTTTTCTTGTTATAATTTTGTCTTGCCCAATGTGAAGCTTGAATAACTTTGGTGGATACAATTTGGCATCCTTACATTGTGGCCTGGTTGATTGGTAGTAACGTTTTAATTGATTGGTATGAGATGAATAATATGTATTGATGTATGCATTTGAATTATGCAAAACTGATTTTTTTGCACAATTTTATGCATTTTAATGTTTTTTTTATATATAATATTGTTGTCATTTGATCATGTGATCATAATTCTTGTAGTGATTTTTAACAAAGTGATATGTACTCATTCAATAACAATTATTATGTCAATTATTTGCTAGTTAATTATTAATAATATTACAAAAAAATTTTCTGATGAATAAGATGATATTATTTTAAGGCTACATAGTGAAAGTATAATTTTATTGGACATGGTAATTAAGAATTAAAAATTGATATTTTTTTTAAAAAAAAAATACGTTATATAATATGTCAGATATGAAAAGATCAATGCAATAAGATTTATTTTTTGTATGTTTTTGGATGTCTTATTTGATGGAACACTGGAGTTCGGTATCTGAATATTTATATAAATGATTTATTGAAGTATTTAAAAGAAATATTGTGGATGTAATTGTTATATTTGAAAAGAAAGGATGATTTAAGTCAAGAGACTTATGATTTGGGAGGAAACCAATAATTGTTATTTCCTGATACAAAGAATGTGAAGTTAGAGTTCAACCAAGTGGTGATATCTCATAAACTTTGTTTCCAATTTAGGAATAAATCAAAGGTGGACCAGTAATAATATGTGTCATTAATTCACTTTATTTTTTCAGAAAGTGAAGTCTCTGAAAAAATCTCAGGAGTCTCAGAATAGATTGGATACTTTAGAACATAAGTTTGAAATTAATCTACAGAAATATCCGAAAAAGATTAACTAATCTTTTAGGGATTCTCATTAAGAAATAAATAGATATTTTAAACAATTAAAGGAAACACAAAGAATTAAAGAAAACATTACATGATCATCATTTCTTATGCTTGCTTGATATATATGCAGTGCTCTTAGATTCAAGGCACCTCACTGATGAAGGCCCATGGCATAAACTAGTCTGTGGATTTTGGATGAGTAGGTATTAGATCGAGATTTTATGCATAATCCTTCTGGAATCCATTGATTACTCTAGCTTGCAGTGTGGCAATATCTATAGTGAGTTTTTGCCTGTTTTAGAAAATTTTAGCAAGTAAAATTGAATTATCTAAATTGTATTTGAAAGGTATAATTATAGAATCAATAAACAACTTAGGAGTGATATTATTGAAGAAATGGTAAAATTATTGTAACAATATAGAGAAGAAACTATGTCTGTCCTTAATAAATGATTTGAAATTTGAAATTAAATTGCAGCTGGTGAAACATGATTTAGGTGATATATTGGAGAGCAGAAAATATTGTTTAATTGAATATCAAATTGATTTTCATTATAAATTAAATATAGAGAATTTAAATTGTGAGAGACTAATGAAAGTATATCAGAGCATATAATTGAAATGAGTCATAAATGAAGAGTGCAGAGGTACAATTCAATAGTATAATAGAACAGTTTATCATTGAATCAGATTCAAAATTTTGGAGTATTGAGAAGAAACAGTGTAGATTAAACATAAAAGGATATATATATATATATATATATATATATATATATATATATATATATATATATATATATATATATATATATATATATATATATATATATATATATATATATATATATATATATATATATATATATATATATAGAGAGAGAGAGAGAGAGAGAGAGAGAGAGAGAGAGAGAGAATGTATCCAGGCTCATTCAGATTTATGGTAGTATTCAGTCTCAGATTAGTGTTAAGCAAGAAATAATAGAATGTGTGCAAGAGTCAAGAATAGAGGTGCATGAAGTAAAATATTTTACTTTTATCTTTCAAAGAATATTAAATATGTTCAGAAATATTTAATGATGTTAGTCAAATGTTAAATGATTTACATAGTAAGGATGTAGAGCAAAATAACAATATTTCAAAGCAAATTAGCAACTTCACGTGGGAACAAAATGAAATAATCCAAGAATTTTTAGAATATATGAGACTAGATGATAATCTTGGTACTATGTATAAGAATATTTTAAGAATTACAAGTTATAAGAGAGGAGGATATTAGCTTTATGGTAAACAATCTCCAGACTATAAAAAAACAAATCTTAGAAACAATGATAAAGTACTAATACCCTTTAGATTATAGTCCTATTAACCATGAAGTTAATGTTTCTTTGTACATAGTATTATCAGAACATGATAGTTATAAAATTTAAGATACCGTTTATGGTAATGATGATTTCAGTGGAAATTTAATGGTTTTAAAATTCCTTAATGTTAGGGTGTTTAATGGGAAATATTTATAGAATCCCTCTCAGTACCTCGAGAAATTCTAAGACCTATTCCCTCTATATGTTTTAACAGAAATGAAACAATTTTCAATTGGCAGAAATTATTTGTATGGTGCAGTAAATGACTGGTGGCATTCCCTGTTTGATAAGCACCAAACCTATGGGGATTATAAGTATAACATTGTTTAAGCTTCTGAGAAAAATAGAGACAAGATAACAATGCTTATCAAGTCTCCCTAAAATATAGTGTGCATTAAAGCAGTTAAAATCTATTGTTTAGAGGTCATGAAATCAAATTAAAATATATTGTAACATTAGCTAAAATTGTGCATTGGTTGGTTACTATAAAATTAAAACTATAAATATTTTATTGAGCTTAAGTTTTATAGTTAAGTAAATATATCCTGTTATTACTTGTATATCATAGAATATAGTCAAAATCATGTTTAACTCTCTATCATAATAATGTTTAAGAAAAAAAAAATTATAACGCATTATTGAGTGGGTTTTTGAGCTTATATAAAATACTTTTGTGTATATGTTGTACTTATTTTTGTTAAGTCACAAATCACTCAAATGTTATAAACAGATAGAACTGATCACATACATAACTCAACTAATATAATAGGCTCTGGATAACATCAACACAAGAATTTACCAACATAGGTATGCATACAACATAGTTAAAATAAAAATGAAGGAACATCAACCTTATGACACCAAGCAGCTACAGGTCATGTATTTGAACCCCGTTATGCCCAAATAATTTGCACAGAGAAGAGTGATGCCAAAAGAAAGATCAAAGAAGCTTTTTACATAGCAAATGATCTCAGTGTTATTAAAAGAAGAGAGGCATGCTTTGCTCTTTTCAAACTGTCGACTAACTAATTAAAAATTCAAGCTCATTTGCATATATGTACAATAAATTACAATAGTCTTCATTTGTAAAGCTATGAAATTATTGGTGCTTTACGTCATCCGTGATGTTATTTTAAAATTGCTTGCAAATTCCCAGGAATTCTTTAATATTTTGCAATAATCATTATTCACTTGGGATAAATTTTAAATTGTCATAACTATTGGATAATTATCTAATGCATTTTCATATAATTGTTTCCTTCTTAGTTAGATAATATTATTATTAATATAATAAACTTTCTCACAATTTACTATGCCATGTACATATGTTTTACTTAATATTATTATAAGTGATATTGAATGGATTTAAATGTTATTTACCTGTTGTTTACATTGTATAAATGTAAATAATTATTAAAATTGTATACAATTGTCTATATTGCAAATAATATATGTTTTATTGGTACTTAAGTTTCAATTTTAAAGTTAATCATCTTCTTATATTTTGCTAATGGAACATCATTCATAATGTTTAAATCCTGCAAACGTATTCAGAAAATGATTTTGACTCAAATTAAATAAGCCCTTTATGATAATTATTATATAAGTTTGCTAAACAATGATATCCATTCACTTCTCTTAAAAAATGAAAAACTTCTCCAGCATTATTAAGTGAGGTCAATTAATATTAGAAAAACAAACTGATGAAGGACATCATTTATCTTTCATGATTATGATGATAATTATTACCCTCCAATCTTTAAATATAGGTTTGTTTTGAAATAATAAATAGCCTATTCCTATTTAATGTTAATGTCTTTACAACATTTTCTGTTAACACATTTTTCATATATCAAGTTCAAATTAGATTTAAAAAATAAATAGTAACATTTATGAGATATTTTATATACTTTTTTTTACAATTATTAATCGTTTTTATTATTTATTTTATGATCTGTCATAAAGTATTTGTTATTATTTTAATATTTATTTGATGTGTTTATTAAAGAAACATCGTCTCTACATATTCAGGATTTTTTAAAAAAGTAATATTTGAGGTATTAGATTGCACACAAAAGTCTATCTGGATTAAATATGTCATTATTGTATCAACACCATCTGAAAAATAAAAGTATTTACTAAAATGATGTATACATTCAAAGATCAGCCTTTCAAGCTAATTGTGCATGCGTCTTCTGCAAGTGTTAAATAATAAATGAATACTTCACTCCACAATACAAGTTATATTATTTATGCAGGAATAAAAGGAATCATCTTATTCCTAAAACTCAAATTCTTTTATATGAGCAAATCTGGAGTAATGTTGAATGAAGCTTGAAAGGCTGATATTTGAATGTATACAATTGTATGCATAGCGTTATATAAAAATAAATGCTTAAAATTATGCATATATATCCAAATGTTTATTTTCTAATTTTATAAAATCCTGAGATAAATCATTAATCAAATTTGTACTTGAAATTGCTAGCACTAGTTTTAAAATATAAGTTAATTTACTCTTAAGTAGTTCTTATAGTAAGAAACAATATATTTGCAAAGATGCTTATTAATAAAATAAATAAGACTAAGAGCACACATATTACTGAATAACCCAGAGAAATGTCGTTATTATTGTATTGAATGTGTATCTATTATCAATGTATACATAACAAAGTTGAAGTCGAGTGGGAAATAGAAGGACTTTTTAACATTAGCAATCTTAGCCTTTTCAACCAAGGTTTCTCTATATTATTGTAAAGGAGATTGGAATAGGTACTCCAAAACAAGTTCTATTTTTCAATAAAAATATTTATTTGCTTTTATGTGTTATTTGAAGCAATATATAAGTCTGAAAAAGATTTTCCATTTTTTGATGTAGTTCTGAAACTCTTGCAAAGTGACTTCCTTTAACACATCAAGTACCTTTTCTTCACCAGCTTCTAGTCTCAAATCTTTTCTTTATTTTTCCGAAACATTTTTTTTTTTTTTTTAATTTTAGGATAATAAAAAAAAACTTGCATGAAGGGAGATCTGGTGGATATAGCTTATGGATAATCCAAGTCAACACTTTTTTTTTTACTAAAAATTGTATCTTACTCAAGAATGTGGGTGCAGGCGAGTTATCATGATAAAGCCGACTCCCCACTTTACCTCAATTGGTTATGTTCTTTTTCTTGCATTGAAAGTATCAGTATCATCTTGATATTGGATAATTACCATAACTTTGGAAGAATATGGTGAATTTGAGTCTTACCATTAAATCACTCATAAAATTAAAGTTACTTTAGATCAATTTTGCAATAAGCTGTTTTGTGCATTATACCAGTTTCTCTTGTCATTATTTCTAACAAAAAATTATGTTGCTAAAAATTCCTACCCATTAAAAATGACAAATAAATGAGTCACACATAAAAAAGAAAATTACTACACCACAACATGACATTTGTTAATAATGATCATTGGCAGACTAGTGCAATGGGGGGGGGACAAAAGACAAATATAGTGGCTGAAATAGTTATTTTTGAGTATGTATATATATATAATGAAAACAAGTCATATATAACATAATCTATATAGCTTGCATTACGAATACATAATACATAATGAGTGAGCTAATAGCTCTAAGCAAGCTTATTATTTTTATGATCAATACCATAAGAGAAAGCATTTGAAAATTTTATCTAGGATTGTCTTCATCCCCAGACTGTTTTTGAAATATGTCTCTCTTCAGTTAGGAACTAGAACATTAGATTCAGAATACTTTCTCAAGGATATATGTGTATATATATCAACAGATGGTATATATATTTCTATATATATATATATATATATCAACAGATGGTGTTCTACCAAAAATACTGTCAAGCGTATTTCGTTTACATAAACGTCAGAGAATGCATTCACTATCTCTAACCTTAATTCCACTTTCAGGTCATGATTTCAAGCTATTTGCTATCGTCAGTGAAAGACAGGAATAAGAACTAGACCTAAACACAAACTCTGAGCGTTTATGAAAAGCTGAATAGAAACTATTTCATAAACGCTCAGAGTTTGTGTTTAGATCTAGTTCTTATTCCTGTCTTTCACTGACCTTAGCAAATAGCTTGAAACCATGATCTGAAAGTGGAATTAAGGTTAGAGATAGTGAATGCATTCTCTGATGTTTATGTAAATAAAATACGCTTGACGGTGTTTTTGGTAGAACGCCATCTGTTGACATAAATACAATCGTTAACAAGTGTTTAACTTGATTTTGTTTTTCATATATATATATATAAATATATATATTACAAATGAGAGTAGTTTGCTTCTTATTCCATGATGAGATTAACTAACAAATTTCTTAAAATAAATTATGTTTTTAGAAATATTATTAATAACATTTACAACTAAAATAATAATATTTTAATAAATTTATATTGGAACTTTTTATGACAAAAGTAGTTTTCTACTCTATAGATTTCTTTAATAATCTCTTCCAACCACCTGTTTATCTTGTATTTATATGTACAATTTTAAAATATCTGATTGGTTAATTACCTTCAGATGTCTAGCCAAAATGAATATTAATTAATATCTAAAATTGTAAAAAAAAATGAATTAGAGCTAATAATATTATATCAACATTTTTTTTTAAATTTTAATAATGCAAAATTAAAATTATATTTGAATAAGCAAATGATATTTATTTAAATTTCAATTTTAACATCTAAATTTTATAATTTACATTATTATTCTAGTTATTGATTTAATGAAATTTAAATGATTAAAATATATTATGTATTATTGATAATTAACAAATTTAACAGTGTAATGAGAAGTAAATTTCATTTGTTATTAAATAAATGTGTGTGCACATCTATCAACATCCATCTCACTCCACACTTATTTATCATTAATGACATAATTTTAAAAAAACAAATAAGCAACATTTTCCCAATTTATTATTAATAATTATAACTATTTTTTTTTAAAAGAATTCAATCCCCCCCCCCCCCCCCGTTTTTCCACCCTTCTCTAGGAGGGGAAAAACCCACCCAGAAACTTTTATATATTCTGTTGTTTCTTTTTTTTTTATATTATTATTAATTATTATTAAAAAAATATTGCTTTTAACAATTATAAAAAAATAATGATTAAAATACTTTACATTATTTTAATTATTATTGTCCCCTTTATTTAAAAATAAATGGTACAATTTATAGATCAAATTTATAAGTTATATAAACTATATCTATCTAAAAAAAAAGTTAACTCAAATTTAGCATAGAAGAAACAATATATTTTAATTATTTTATACATTAAATAATAGATTTGTTATTAGTTTTTTTTAAAACAAAAAAAAATTATTAACAAAGTTTACATGGTTTCATGATACTGTTTTCATACATGGTATATTGCAATGACTGATTGCAAAAGTTCATAAGATCAAACGCTTGGTAGATCAATCCTGGACCAAGACTCTTTGTATAACCATTCTGGTGCAAGCAGCTGGTCCCTGGCACTTATGCTCTTGACAAAACATATAAAGGTCTCTGTGACTGAAGATCCTGAATGACAGAAAACACATTCACATCTGGTCAACCACACTGCAAAGGTAAGGAAGACAGAGAATCGGATAAGAGAAAAAAGTCCTGTCTTGATGGCATTCTGGATATTTAAGGCTTCTCCAATGTCAGATGTAACTTTCTCTGTGATGAAGTTTCTGATTTGGAAAAGAAACGGACAATTATAAAATAAATGTTGGACGGTTTCATCGGCAGTATTACATAGCTGGCATTGAGGATTGATTTTGGTGAATCCTCTTTTCCATACTAAGAAATGGATAGTGGGTAAGGATGAGATGTTGAGCTTTAAGATAAAATCTATGTATTTTGGTTCAACAAACCAGCTCTTCAATTTTTTAAGCAATGGTTTATTGTCTATGTTCAATGTGGTCAGGAGGGCAGTCTGGTTTTAAAATCTGAGGTTATAGGCCTGCCAGTAGGTTATTTTACCTTCAAAAGAGGTTTTAGATAGATTTATCAGCTTAGTGACATGTAACCAAATAATTGTGGCCCATCTGCTAGCAAGAGGTGATGGTGTGTCTGTAGGTTCCACTGGATTGTTATTACATAAAATTTAACATTTTATTAAAATTGATCATTAACAACAAC
>JAQFVV010013004.1:47500-65000 GCA_028023455.1 Epiperipatus broadwayi | reverse complement strand
GATTTGAACTCAGACTTTCAAGCACCCACCAACTATCCACCCTGTCTTCATTTTTGGTATCCCACAAGAACTATGAATGTAGACTGCGAAACTGTTATAAACACTGCCAAATTACTTTAGAGCTGATTTGAATAGAAAATTAATAAAAAAGAAAAAAAGAAAACGGGCTTGTATTTTCTGGACTTCAACATATGATAATGTGGATACCCTACATACCACAAGTCACACTTTGCATTATTTGATTCAGTTCCTTTCAGATAATATAAGTTTTATTTCTCTACGATCAAAAATAACGACTTTTTTTTCCATATGTCATAGCATCGGTCGGAAAAAAAATTGTTATTTTTGATCGTAGAGAAATAAAACTTGATTAACCCTTAAACCGCTAATTTTATTATTGGTTGTATCAGATAAAAATCAAATCTTTTAAATGGCCAACTAACAAACTGAAGACAAAGCCTATTGTTAAAACATATTCGCCTATAATATTAAATTCAACTCAGATACATTTATAAAAAGTTTTTTACTAATTTTTCAGGTTATGAAGAGAATGAAAGTTCTTTCAAAAATAAATTGCTATTTATTTATTCTAAAATATTCACTTTCGGCAACGTAAAAGCTATAATATAAACAAAAAGATCGACTTTTACGTTATAGAAAAGTAAATATTTCTTTTTACTAAATCTTCAACATTTTTACAAAAATCTTCGATATTTTTCGAAAATAATTTTGTTTTTTTAGTATATTTTTTTAAAAAACTAGTTTAATTTCTTAAATTATATTTTTTTAATACTTAAAATTGGATTCGAAATGAAAATCTCAGCGTTTTCCTTTATTTTCTTTGATCAGGCAGTTTCTTTGTTCTTTCCAGCCAATCACAATGTCTTTTTCAGCTGAGAGCTTGCTAAGAACCAATCACAAATAATGTTCTTTCTTTGTTTAGGTTTAAATGCGTTTTTTTCTATTTTTTACTTGTAAAATAAATCGGAAGATGGCACCATTGTACAGAACTTTTAAAAACACATTCAATACGTCTTTAACGAAAATTTTCATATGAAAACGGGCTGAGTTAGAGTGATTTCAGATGTCGACGAGGAGCCTCGTCGGACGTGGGAAAAGGGTTAAACCCAAGCTAAACTTCTTAGACTTATATAGATCTGACCTCTAATTAGTGACTATAAAGTTTCAACGATTTTATGATAATTTTACTGAATATAACTTTTTTCATTTTTGTTATTTTTAGGGTTTAATGCTTACCATAAAATCTATAGCGGAGAATAATGGTTAATCAATAGATTCAAGCATTATTTGAGATTTCTTATTCTGATCTGACAAACTAAGTTTTTCTCTCATAATTTTTGCTAAAGATTCCTTAAAAGTTAACGTAATTACAATGTCTCAAAAGAATTAACAAGCCATATTTGTTCATAATATAAATATTATTCTTACAACATGATCTTTTTTTCTGATGAATTACACTTTTTACTATTGGGCGTTGTTACGACATTTTCAGTCACTTCTAAATATTGTTTAGTTATTATTTCATAGAAAAATAGTTTTAAAATATCGTTTATGATATTCCTTTTATATGTTGTCTTGTCGAAATTTTACAATAAAAAAGTCAAATATTAACAGTAAAAATTGCTTTAAAATTTACCCAATTTTATATATATATATATATATATATATATATATATATATATATATATATATATATATATGTGTATGTGTGTGTGTGTGACCACAGTTATATATGTAAACCTGACCATTGCGATGTAATGTGTACCATATTATTTTTCATAGATAAAATACAACTTCTAATATCTGGTTATTCATGCTGTGCTCTTAGTAGTTTCATAATATTCCAAAGGAATGTACAGTGTTGCCTGCCTACAAAAAGTATGGAAGTTTTATTTATTGTCTAGAGTGCTGATTAGGTACAAATCAGTATTCAATGACACCACTTTATTGTTCTTAACTGAAATCGGTAATGTACTCTACAAAGGTCACCTCACCTATCTTTATTTAGGAGTGTTATCTAATGCGGCAGTTTCTGCAACATCTTTCTAGATTTTTGCTTTGACTTTGTCATCAGATGAGGAAAACGATTATGATATACCTAGTTTTATGGATTAACATTGTATTATATATCAGCATGCCTTGTGTACAAATGTATTGAAATTTAATCATATTATGAGTGTTGCCTTCAACATTGTTAATAAAATGAGATCAAAATTCTTGATATGTTGTCAATCCTGGGATTTTCTAAAGAAATGTAACAGTGAACATATTGAAATGTTATTACATACTGACTAAATCGAGCAAAATTTTTAATCAGATTCAAAAAACTTCTACCACAAATAATATCATTTTTGGAAGCTAAAAGTGATTCATATTCAGAACTGAATGACAAAGATTGACTTCTTGTCCTCACCTTCTTCTATGATATTACATAAAAAACTAAATAACTTAAATGTAGAACTACAAGGAAAATATAAAAAAAAAAACAATAATAATTATGACAAGCATTTGAAGTCATTCAAGGAAAAATTAAAGAATGTTTGTATTACAAATGAAGCGTTGTGAATAAAAATCATTTCAAAAATATGGCTGACGAGTCTAAATATATAAAAAAATCTAATCTATAACAAGTATATTGAAAATATAATACTCCTCATGAACGAATTTGAAGGACGATTCATGGAATTTGATAATCTTGAAGATATTGCTAGTTTTTTGTCTTATCCATTTAATGTTACTATCGATATCAAATATATAGCTATGAAATTAAGTGAATTTATACATACCGATTCAACTGGCTTGGAAGAAATATTAAATGTGATGTATATTTAAAATCAATGGCTTCAAATGAGAGCTTCTGAACAATTATTAATCAAGGATAAATATCCAAATATTTGGAGAATTGCTTCATATTTCAATCCATTTTTCTGTTCAACATGTTTGTAGAAATCAGCATTTTTCTGCATAAATTCACTATTATCGGATCTACATTTGGTATTGTGTTTAAGAATTAGTTTAAGTTTATATGAGCCAAATTCTGACAAATATGCTGAAGCTATGTAATGGCAAGTGTCATCAAAATAATAATAAAAAATATTTTGTTTTTACTTTGTAATTTTTTTTGTTTGTAAAATTTGCATTTAATTTATTTTAATAAAATTCTAAATAATTTTCTTTTTTCCTCTATAATTTCTTTTTTTTTTTTTAAAAAAAAAAAAATAGGACAGGTCTAGAAAAGTAATTATTTATAGGTAATTCAATAGATGTAGTGTAATAAATATTTTATAAAGCGACATGGATAAATTATAAAACTAAAGGGAGATGAAGTAATTTAACAGTAGTCATATTAAAATATCTTCGACAGTTCGTATCTTAGAGATAAAAAAAAAAAAAACATCATTTCGTAAATATCATCTAAAAATGTCACCAATATTTATCAGAAACTAAAAAGCCCTTACAAAAAAAAAAAAAGAAAACAATTCATAAGTACATTCTAAAAAAAACCAGGACTTTGAACGTTTGTTTTATTTCGTTTGACAAACATGCCTTTCCCTGTTTCCGTTTCGAAGCCCTGAAAAAAAAAAAAAAACAACAACAACGTAATAGCTCTCAGCTGCACTTTCAACTAAACAGTAACCCCCAATGTTAAAAGCTTTGACACTCCTGATATATATATAATTAAATATTAAGAAGATGAAAATATTTGTGTGAAGTTGTCCATTTATAATTATTTATGTAGAAAGCTCTTAACATTTAAAAGTAGCATATCTAGCTTAATTGTTCTAGGAAGTAAAATAAACCCTAATCATTACTATAATTTCAATAACCATTCCTTGTGAAAAAAAATAAAAATATATATCAATAATGCGATAGTAATAAAAAGTCAACCTGTCTTAAATTTATAATTTAAAGTTTATAAAAGTAGAGTAAAATAAGAAATAAAAATTAAATTTCATACTTCTAGATGGAACCACGAAATATATATATATATATAAGTAAACAATATCTGTCTTCTATGAAAAGAATAAAAAAAATAATAAAAGTATTTTAGTTATAGACAATTCATGATTTTTATTCGATTACCTTATATAGAAAGTTATATCATTTTATATATTAAAAATAACTGGAATGTTAATGAGAATTATGGAATCATAAATTAGTGTGAATTTATGTTTGATTTTGAATATGAGAATTCATCTATATCAGTGAATTAATATTGTTTTTTTTTTTTTGTTGTTGTTTTTTTTTTTTTTGTGAATTACTGTTGATACTAATTTATTTCATTAAAATTTAGCTTATAGATTAAGATAATTAATACCTATATATAAGTGATAATATATCAAATTATACCCATATTAAATATTGTGACTAATCTACTTTTCACACATGCGCGATAAAATACACATAACCCTTCTAGAATAAATGTTTTAAAAAATAAAAGCGGCCCACTTATATATATATTGTGATAGACGTTTTTTTTTTAATTATTTATCTATATTCAAATGTAACATGACAGAATATTAATCAGTAAACGTTTCAGCACTTCATATATTCATTTGATTGATCTGCATTTGGTTAATTTTATTGGTATTTTTTCTAATGGCTCAGAAGTTGTATTTACCACCTTTATAAAAAAGAATAAATTTATGGTTTGAAGATGCACTGGATATATTAAAATACGGAAGATCTTACATATATATGAAAAAAAAAATGTTTTTTTTTCTTCACGTTGTATTATTATTATTTTTTTTTTACATAGAAAACGTATTTATTTCTGCATATACAAAATTATAGTTAAAGCTTCTAAATTCTTCCAAAATATTTTTTGCCCAATGTCCAATGATACATAATATTACTACACCAAATTAGTTTTCCAACTATTAACAAAATCATTGTCAATGTTGCAGATGAAATGGACAACTGAGATTGCATATGAATTAATGTCTATTGGCTTATATGTATTGTGCCGGTCAAAATATGTTTATCCATCCAACATGAGCTGGAACTCACAAAATGTACTTCAAACCCAGTCAAGCACAAGATTTAGGTCAGGGACCAGCCTGTATTCGAACCCACTCTCTAAGCCCCAGATCTAACACCTAATGAATAACATAAGAGTGATGGCCCATGAGAATTAATCCTAATCCGGCCGACTAGCAAAGCTGAGCAAAACAATGAGACATCTATTACTATGATTAAGCTAATATATATATATATATGTCCACAGATGGCGTCCTACCAAAAACACCTATCAAGCGTATTTTCGTTTACATAAACGTCAGAGTAGTTAGTATTCACTATCTCTAACTATAATTCCACTTTCAGATCATGATTTCAAGCTATTTGCTATCGTCAGTGAAAGACAGGAATAAAGAAACTAGATCTAAATACAAACTCTGAGCGTTTATGAAACAATTTCTATTCAGCTTGCAAGCGTGAATTTTTTAGACACGTAATGTCTTCAAACTCAGCATAGCAAACCAGATAGCTATATGGGTCTGATCTCAGTTCAGCATCACCACATAGTAGAAGCCTCTGCAATCTATATCATTGCAAGAAAGACCTCAAAGGTACATTTATGATAAACAAAAATGCAAGTTAAAAAACTTGCTAACGCTTGTATTTATGTCCACAGATGGCGTCCTACCAAAACACCTATCAAGCGTATTTTCGTTTACATAAACGTCAGAGTAGTTAGTATTCACTATCTCTAACTATAATTCCACTTTCAGATCATGATTTCAAGCTATTTGCTATCGTCAGTGAAAGACAGGAATAAAGAAACTAGATCTAAATACAAACTCTGAGCGTTTATGAAACAATTTCTATTCAGCTTGCAAGCGTGAATTTTTTAGACACGTAATGTCTTCAAACTCAGCATAGCAAACCAGATAGCTATATGGGTCTGATCTCAGTTCAGCATCACCACATAGTAGAAGCCTCTGCAATCTATATCATTGCAAGAAAGACCTCAAAGGTACATTTATGATAAACAAAAATGCAAGTTAAAAAACTTGCTAACGCTTGTATTTATGTCCACAGATGGCGTCCTACCAAAAACACCTATCAAGCGTATTTTCGTTTACATAAACGTCAGAGTAGTTAGTATTCACTATCTCTAACTATAATTCCACTTTCAGATCATGATTTCAAGCTATTTGCTATCGTCAGTGAAAGACAGGAATAAAGAAACTAGATCTAAATACAAACTCTGAGCGTTTATGAAACAATTTCTATTCAGCTTGCAAGCGTGAATTTTTTAGACACGTAATGTCTTCAAACTCAGCATAGCAAACCAGATAGCTATATGGGTCTGATCTCAGTTCAGCATCACCACATAGTAGAAGCCTCTGCAATCTATATCATTGCAAGAAAGACCTCAAAGGTACATTTATGATAAACAAAAATGCAAGTTAAAAACTTGCTAACGCTTGTATTTATGTCCACAGATGGCGTCCTACCAAAAACACCTATCAAGCGTATTTTCGTTTACATAAACGTCAGAGTAGTTAGTATTCACTATCTCTAACTATAATTCCACTTTCAGATCATGATTTCAAGCTATTTGCTATCGTCAGTGAAAGACAGGAATAAAGAAACTAGATCTAAATACAAACTCTGAGCGTTTATGAAACAATTTCTATTCAGCTTGCAAGCGTGAATTTTTAGACACGTAATGTCTTCAAACTCAGCATAGCAAACCAGATAGCTATATGGGTCTGATCTCAGTTCAGCATCACCACATAGTAGAAGCCTCTGCAATCTATATCATTGCAAGAAAGACCTCAAAGGTACATTTATGATAAACAAAAATGCAAGTTAAAAAACTTGCTAACGCTTGTATTTATGTCCACAGATGGCGTCCTACCAAAAACACCTATCAAGCGTATTTTCGTTTACATAAACGTCAGAGTAGTTAGTATTCACTATCTCTAACTATAATTCCACTTTCAGATCATGATTTCAAGCTATTTGCTATCGTCAGTGAAAGACAGGAATAAAGAAACTAGATCTAAATACAAACTCTGAGCGTTTATGAAACAATTTCTATTCAGCTTGCAAGCGTGAATTTTTTAGACACGTAATGTCTTCAAACTCAGCATAGCAAACCAGATAGCTATATGGGTCTGATCTCAGTTCAGCATCACCACATAGTAGAAGCCTCTGCAATCTATATCATTGCAAGAAAGACCTCAAAGGTACATTTATGATAAACAAAAATGCAAGTTAAAAAACTTGCTAACGCTTGTATTTATGTCCACAGATGGCGTCCTACCAAAAACACCTATCAAGCGTATTTTCGTTTACATAAACGTCAGAGTAGTTAGTATTCACTATCTCTAACTATAATTCCACTTTCAGATCATGATTTCAAGCTATTTGCTATCGTCAGTGAAAGACAGGAATAAAGAAACTAGATCTAAATACAAACTCTGAGCGTTTATGAAACAATTTCTATTCAGCTTGCAAGCGTGAATTTTTTAGACACGTAATGTCTTCAAACTCAGCATAGCAAACCAGATAGCTATATGGGTCTGATCTCAGTTCAGCATCACCACATAGTAGAAGCCTCTGCAATCTATATCATTGCAAGAAAGACCTCAAAGGTACATTTATGATAAACAAAAATGCAAGTTAAAAAACTTGCTAACGCTTGTATTTATGTCCACAGATGGCATCCTACCAAAAACACCTATCAAGCGTATTTTCGTTTACATAAACGTCAGAGTAGTTAGTATTCACTATCTCTAACTATAATTCCACTTTCAGATCATGATTTCAAGCTATTTGCTATCGTCAGTGGAATTATCTGAAAGTGGAATTATAGTTAGAGATAGTGAATACTAACTACTCTGACGTTTATGTAAACGAAAATACGCTTGATAGGTGTTTTTGGTAGGACGCCATCTGTGGACATAAATACAAGCGTTAGCAAGTTTTTTAACTTGCATTTTTGTTTATCATAAATGTACCTTTGAGGTCTTTCTTGCAATGATATAGATTGCAGAGGCTTCTACTATGTGGTGATGCTGAACTGAGATCAGACCCATATAGCTATCTGGTTTGCTATGCTGAGTTTGAAGACATTACGTGTCTAAAAAATTCACGCTTGCAAGCTGAATAGAAATTGTTTCATAAACGCTCAGAGTTTGTATTTAGATCTAGTTTCTTTATTCCTGTCTTTCACTGACGATAGCAAATAGCTTGAAATCATGATCTGAAAGTGGAATTATAGTTAGAGATAGTGAATACTAACTACTCTGACGTTTATGTAAACGAAATATACGCTTGATAGGTGTTTTTGGTAGGACGCCATATGTGGACATAAATACAAGCGTTAGCAAGTTTTTTAACTTGCATTTTTGTTTATCATAAATGTACCATTGAGGTCTTTCTTGCAATGATATAGATTGCAGAGGCTTCTACTATGTGGTGATGCTGAACTGAGATCAGACCCATATAGCTATCTGGTTTGCTATGCTGAGTTTGAAGACATTACGTGTCTAAAAAAGTCACGCTTGCAAGCTGAATAGACATTGTTTCATAAACGCTCAGAGTTTGTATTTAGATCTAGTTTCTTTATTCCTGTCTTTCACTGACGATAGCAAATAGCTTGAAATCATGATCTGAAAGTGGAATTATAGTTAGAGATAGTGAATACTAACTACTCTGACGTTTATGTAAACGAAAATATGCTTGATAGGTGTTTTTGGTAGGACGCCATCTGTGGACATAAATACAAGCGTTAGCAAGTTTTTTAACTTGCATTTTTGTTTATCATAAATGTACCTTTGAGGTCTTTCTTGCAATGATATAGATTGCAGAGGCTTCTACTATGTGGTGATGCTGAACTGAGATCAGACCCATATAGCTATCTGGTTTGCTATGCTGAGTTTGAAGACATTACGTGTCTAAAAAATTCACGCTTGCAAGCTGAATAGAAATTGTTTCATAAACGCTCAGAGTTTGTATTTAGATCTAGTTTCTTTATTCCTGTCTTTCACTGACGATAGCAAATAGCTTGAAATCATGATCTGAAAGTGGAATTATAGTTAGAGATAGTGAATACTAACTACTCTGACGTTTATGTAAACAAAAATACGCTTGATAGGTGTTTTTGGTAGGACGCCATCTGTGGACATAAATACAAGCGTTAGCAAGTTTTTTAACTTGCATTTTTGTTTATCATATATATATATAAAAGCATGGCTGTAATTTGTGGAAGTGGAGAAAAGAGGAATTTGAAATGCTCAAATAAGTTAGACAATAAAATATATTTTAATAGAATGACAAATTATTATACATTTATAAATTAAGTACATTAGTATGTGTGTGAATGAGCAAGCGGTAGATAATTACATAGTGTCATTCATGCTATTATTTCTCATATGCTCTTTATTAGCTAAATAATATATTACAAATAAACACACATCTTTGGTGGGTCCAATATTAAAATGCCAATCAGTATTAGAAAGAAGTTACATAAAATTGCTATTAACGCTTTGGGTTATGGTTCTGAAACATGGTGACTAACAAATGATTTAAGGGAGCATTCTGAAATTCATTATACATATGATATACACTATTTTCACACCATTAAGATTGTGAAAATAAACGAAAGACAGTTAAAAGATTATATTTGAAACTATGATAAAATATTTAATGAAAATAATTTAACAATAGTAAGACAAACGCTTTATTTTTCCCAAGGCAAATAGATACTCTTAAATAGATATATAAATTATGATGGTGAGATTGTATATGATTGAAATAAACTTAATTAATAAAATAGAAGTAATTGGCATATATATATATATATATATATATATATATATATATATATATATATATATATATATATATATATATATATATATATATATATATATATATATATATATATATATCTTTTAAGCAAAGCTTAATTTTAATATTAGAGCATTAAAACTGGGTCATGAAGTGAAAGAAATAACAATAATAATACAAAGAAGTTTGCGGTGCTGACATAATAGCCTAAAAATAACTAAAAGGAAAAGGTCATGCTTCTGGATGAAAATGACATCTCATACCCCCTTCTTGGGTAGTGCTTAGAGAAAAGTGGATAGGCATGGCATGGCTCAGACTTTTGCTCATATAACAGATGCTAGAGACCTTTTATCTACAAAGTGTACATGCATAGCGTGTGCCAAACTTACGGGATCACTGCCAGAGGCATTTGATATGGAATAAATGTGGTTCCAGATAACTCAACTATCTATGGAGTGAGAAGAAATCTATGGGTTTGAACTTGTCGTAATCCCCAGATTAAGAAGCACATATATATAATCATGAAGATCGGCTATATTTCAGGAACGCAGTATGAATGATAAATGTCACTAACGACCTTGAAAAGTTTTACTGCTTTAAAAATAAATGACCCTTGTTTGAATACTTTAATATGCCACGCAATTATAATATATATAGACAAATTTAGATTTCCTTTACTAAAATATACTTGAAGATTTTATTTAGCAAAAGCAACATTAAGATTTAGATTTCAAATTAATAAAATATATGTTAAGATTTGATTTAATAAAAGAAACATTAAGATTCACCCCCTTCCCTTTCCCACTATTTAAAACAATTCAATTCCACCTTAGTGATTTTTATAATAACTGAAATATTTAAATACAAGATTTAAAATTTTAAGAGTATGAAAAATGAAATAAGATTAGCAGTTATATAGGAAACAAATTATAATTCACCCTTTACAGAATTTAATAAATAATTATAAAATAAATGTTTCAGAGCATTAATTAGCTTGAGTTCTGTATTTTCAGAGTTAAACAAATCATTTTTTATATTTAAAACTAACCTAACATTTTGATCCATAAAACAATCTGGTGAACGTATTAATTAACAATATGTTATATTTTAAGGGAACATTAATAAACTTGATTCATGAAAGTTTACTTAAAAGACAGAAAATATTTTTATAAATTAAGATCACCAGTTTGTATGAGATTGGCAAAATAATAATAATAATAATAATAATAATAATAATAATAATAATAATAATAATAATAATAATAATAATAATAATAATAATAATAATAATAATAATAATAATAATAATAATAATAATAATAATAATAATAATAATAATAATAATAATAATAATAATAATAATAATAATAATAATAATAATAATAATAATAATAATAATAATAATAATAATAATAATAATAATAATAATAATAATAATAATAATAATAATAATAATAATAATAATAATAATAATAATAATATATAAAATCAAGTAATAAATACATATAAATAAATGACTGCACCAAAGTTAAAAGAAAGTTAGAGCATATGAGAGAAAATTAGATTTATAAAATCATTTAAGAGCAAAAATCATTTAAGAGCAAATTACATTTACATATTAATTTAAAAGGTAGAAAATTGAACAATATGTTAGAAATCTTGATAGCAGGATTTTGGATTAGTGAAGCTAGATTCATTTTCAAATAGTAGCATAAAAGTTACATTACGCAAATTTAATAAGTCTATTTTCATTCATGGCAAATTGAGGATCCAAAATGAAATCTTCTTGGTGACAGCAAGCTTCTCTATTAGCATTTTTAAAAATTCTCCATTGGATCTTTACTTTCTTTCAGGGCAGTAGTTAGATGGTACATTAGCGGGAAGACTGACCCACCTGGGTCACCAAGAGGGTGAATTTATGACTACATCTTTTAGATTTCAAGCAACGTGTGGTATGTTGTCTTGGACGGTGGTATTTTATATATTTCTTGTGAGTCATACTAGATGTTTGGTAAAGCTGAGTAAATAGCTGCCACATCATGCTTATCGCCAAGGTTATTAGACAATGAATGTCGGACCTATTCACACTGTTCCATACATTTCTGAAGTATATTGCGGATAAGTTATCTATCTATCTTCTCGATATCCTATACATCTTTCGCTATCTTTATCTGTATTTCTTGCAACTACATCGTTATATGATAAGTCTATTAAAAGGGAAACAATAGATATTTTAGAATGTATGTCATGCTATTATTGGGAATAAGAATAGTTAAGTATTAATGAAGAGTAGATTATGATTATTGAAAGAAAGATGCAGATATCCTAAGAAGGGAAGAAGTTAGAGAATTATTTTAACTCCGTTTTTAGAAATGAACTATAATTTTATAAAAGTATATCCAAATAGAAATATACAAAAATATTAAATATAATTTCACATTTTCTTATTGTTAATTATATTTTAAAAAATATAAGTATTGCATATTTAAAAAATACAATAACATTCGATAATTATAGTATATGGGAAACTGTAACAGGTAATAATTAAACCCATGTTATAGTATTATACATGAGTATGGCTTATGGAATAAACGTATTATAGTTTACGAGCATTGGAGAACAAACGTTAAAAGTAATAATAATATTTGAATAATATGCGGAGTGACTTATATAAAGATACAAGAAAATGTAATTTTCTTTAAAAAAAAACCATATTGATTGTAAAATTATGATGTTATAAATGATGTTTATCCACATAGATAATTTATAATACAGTAACTTTAATATTAAAAGGTAAAGAATGGTGTTACCCATAAAATAGTTAAAATAAATGATATGATAAACCTAATGAGAAATAAATAAATAACTTTTAAAAGGCATAATAAGTTTAATTAACGATAAAAGAAATATAAATGTGTATAAGTCAGCTATTGTAGTATAAAGAATAATGAGGATATCCCTTGTAAATTGATGTAGATGGATTTGTTTGTTTTATTTATTTTTATTGATGTTAATAAAATTTAAAAATTTGTTTATTAAAACTTGTGTCTGAGTTTTGTTTTCTCTACATCATTGCATGAATTCACAGGGTATGTTCATAACCATTAAACTAAGTATATGATTGTTTGCACAAAAGATAAATAGAGAAGTATGTTTAATCTTAAATATTTATTGATGTTCTTGTAATTAAATAATTATAAAATTGCATTGCATTACTGATTATCAATCCATTATCTTAATATTTTGCTAAATTATATGCTATTAGTTGCCACTTGCCTTATTTATCAGATTATCTAAACACTGCCACTTATTAATTTATTTTATTACTTAAAGATAAAAAAAGGGGATATTAGATTATTAACTAATTTATTACGGTTATAAATTTGCGATGAAAGAAAAGCTGTACTAGTTGGATTAAGCAATAAAGATTGTGATTATTATTGTTTTATTATTAATCTAATTTCAGAGTAGTAGATTATGACATAAAATCCCTTATCATATTTTGCTACCATATGTTTATTAACATATGAATAAATTTAAGAACCTGAGATTATTTCATTTGAGCTAGATGATTACTATTATTATTATTAGAGATAAAAGATTAATACTTTAATTGTTAAATGAGTCTTAGTGATTAGAAGTTGCGGAAGTCATAAGAACGCTATGTAGTTATTATGTGTAATAGTAGTATAAGGGGGAATAGTGTTCTTATGCCATTGAGGTGGTATCCTATGGGATATTGTCTCAATGTAATCTACCTTGTCACCCGTATTTCCACTTCTAGTCTCATGAATTCCTGAATATTTATTTGAGTTAGTTTAAAACAGAACCTAAGTTAATTTTAAGAAACTTGAGCGAGTAAAGCATTTAATTGAATATTTCATTAATTATTAGAGCTAGAATCCGGTTAGGTGATTTTCACTATATTATATTTATTTTAGTTAATTTTAAGAAACTTGAGCGAGTAAAGCATTTAATTGAATATTTCATTAATTATTAGAGCTAGAATCCGGTTAGGTGATTTTCACTATATTATATTTATTTTGGGGGAAGTGGAGATGCGGGAACGGGGCAATTAGATTATGGCCCTCAATGTGATTGGCCTGATGTGTAGTGGAGCTACACACGATGACAAGGGCAGAATATATATATATATATATATATATATATATATATATATATATATATATATATATATATATATATATATATATATATATATATATTACATTGCATGATTGTTCAGCGAAATTAGGAGGTGTAATAACAAAAAAAATATATGAATTTACGTTCGATGAGGTGAATTATTAAAATCTAATTTAGTAGAAAGAGGCAAGTTAGGAAATATTTTATATGAATTACATATGGATCATTTATTTCTATTTTATAATAATAAATAAACACAAACCAAAGCTAAGTGTATTTAGAAAAAAAATCAAGTTAAAATTAGGTTCAGGTTACATTTTTCCTACACTACATGATTCAGACTTAAAATTAATAAATATTTCAAGCGTTGTTAGCCCAGAGATCATAGCAGCAGCCTTGTAAACAAGTAGTTGGTTGCATTGGCTGTGGGTTTGCCTCCCGGCCGATGCTATGACATATAAATAAAAAAAATATTATATATATATATATAGTGCTGTTGAATAATTATTTTGTCATTGAATTGTAATAATTCATTAAATTATCCCTTTTATTCTTCTACAAGCAAGGTAAATATACATATAAGTACAAAATATCTATCTTAAATATTTTGCGTTTATATATGTATATATAGACTCACAAATAAAATATTCTTTAATTAATAAATATTGTAATAAAATATAAGATAATAATTATAATAGGGTTTAACTATTATACACTGTCTTTAAATCTGCAGAAGTATTTCCATTAATTAGTAACTTTTTCAGCCGCCTTTTACATTCTAAAAACATAACGGAGCCAAAGTCATCAATTCAAATTCCAGGATTTTGAGTTGATGTCTGCTTCTAATAGGTAATTTTTTCTTAATTTAAATGGCTGTTGAAGAGGATTACTAATTAACCCATAGTACTTGTGCATATTGAACAACTGTATAATAGTTAATCAATGTTATGTTTGATTATTTTTGTTATTATATATACATATTCTCTGTATGTGTGCTGATTTTCACTTCAAATCCATTTATAACAAACTAGTGCATTGTCTTGAAAGAATAAAACATTTTTTTTATTTTTTTTTTTATAATAATTGAATGTTATAAGATTTCAATTACATCTATATATAAACACCATCCCGTTTTCTATTTCTTTATAATATCAATAAAATAATTTCAAAAACAGCAATCTTTTAAATAATTCTTCAATATTAATTTAATAAACTTCTTTAAACATTTGTTTATATATGACATAGTTTTTTCCATTAAAAATTGTTACATAAAATTAATTTCTATACCTATAATTATAATAATTTTAAACGTAATAAATTAACTTCAGCCTAGACATAAACATTCAACAGCAATTAAATATCCTTAAAAATTGTGGCATTGATCATATGATACAAGCCAGTTCAGTTTCAGCTTGAAACATATATGGCTTTATATTTTCAGAAGTTTATTCATTTTCTTTTCAAAAGTGAGATATTACCATTATTACATAGTAGAGATGTCTGCCCATTCCCTTGTATATGTATTAAATTGATTATGTCCTGTACATGAGGGGCCAGATTGACCCTAGGACAATATGGGTGTGAAAAGTTGAAGTGTGGAGTAGATTGAAGCATGTCCATTAAAGTATGAGGATTGGCTATCTTAATATATATCTGAGCACTTATAGCAAATATATGTAGAGATGGTAATCTGGACCAACTGATGATTGCTGGTTTAGCATAAAATACATATATTGGTGATTATTTATCTTTTCAACATATATGTGTTCAAGTGTATCAGTGTTATGTGATAGTGTGGAGTGTGGTGGGGTCCTGTGAAAGTCTGTGCTCATATACCCTATATATTACATTTGAAACAAAGTAAACGGAATTTAACCGTTTTCATATATTCAATGTTTTAAAAAAATAGAATAATAATAATAATAATATTCTTAATCATCAATATATTTATTTCCTGAATAGGCATAATGTCTATGATAAAAATGATTTACAACTAAGTTTAATTTTAATTTACATTTTTGTATAAATGCTTAAATATTTAGAATCTAGAATATGTGATAGTTGTAAATAATAGCGATTTTTTTTTTTTAATTATAGAACATCCAATGCATTTTACTGTGAAGAATAACTCCAATCATAGCAACATACTTAAAATTGAGAAAGGAAGTTTAAAATATTATGAATATTTGGATCTCACGATAACATTCCTAATTCATTTAACTAGTGTACTTGCAAACATATTATTATTTATTACTCTATTATCATATGCAAAGTTACGTACTGTTTCTAATATGTATATTGTAAATCTCTCAATTACAGATTTTATTGCAGGGGGTTTGTCTTCATCACATTATTTTTATAATACCATTTTAGGAATAAACATGGATGTCCGATGTGACGTTTCATTCATATTGTTATTTTTAGGTATATGCACGGGCTTGTTGACACTAACCCAAATCGCTCTCAATCGATACTTTCTTATATGCAAATCTCGTTATCTATATACAAAAATATATACATTCAAAAATGTATTTTTTATGTTGGGATCAAGTTGGCTGTTAATTGGAATCTTAGTTTCATTTATAATTGTTTCTGGATATTTTCAACTGAAATTCAATGATATTATAAAGGAATGTTTTTATAAACTTGATATTAATGGAATAATATTAGGAATGACTACAGCAATTGTATTTTATATATCAACTATTCCTGTTATTGGTTATTGCTATTATAATATTTTTAAAGTCATTCAACGTTCTCAGAAAAATTTGGAAAATATGACTATTACTGACAGCACTCAACGCAGATATGATGAAAATTTAAGAGTCACAAAAGCTATGTTTGTTATTTTTGTTATATTGTTAATCTCCTTTACTCCAGTGGCAAATTTATTTGCATTATCAAATTTTACCTATGTTCCTAATGCTTTAATTAGAATTGCCATGATTTTTACATTTTCGCATTCAATTGCTAATCCTATTGTTTTTACTATTAGTAATAACACTTGCAGGAAATTGCTTTTTAATCTAATTACTTGTAATTATTTTAAAAGTTAATGCTGACTTTAAATGGACTGAAATTTCTAATATAGTGGGTGAAATTTGTTAGTAGTAGAATTTTATCTTTAATTTTTATAATTTTTATTTCCAAAATATTTTTTTTCCTACAAAAATTTGTATCATATGCGGAGTTCAAACTCAGACATTCACGTGACCCACTACTCTCAGTGCCATCTCAGATTGCTGACCCACCTGATCACACACATGTTGAAAACATAAATAATCATCAATATATGTATTTCATGCTAAACCAGCAATCATCAGTGGGTCTAGATTACTATCCTCACACATATATACAATCAGTGCTCAGCTTTATATTAAGATAGCCAATCTTATTTTTCTACTACGTTCAATAACTTACAATATATTTGATAGGGTGGCTCGATGGAGGGAGATGATTTTATCTTAACATATTCATGAATATACTTTGCAATCATTATCAGCCAGTGAAAATATGTATGGTCCCT
>JAQFVV010013004.1:0-42500 GCA_028023455.1 Epiperipatus broadwayi | reverse complement strand
GCACAGTAAATATGTCATACATAGGGAAATTAATTTCCCAAATATTATTTATGTGTAAGCATGGACTATGAGATATGCTAGCCACAAATATTCAACTACATACAGTGATAATATGGCTGTTGTTTACATGAAGTACATATAGGACATAATAATGAAGCTTGGAAATAATGCACATTTAAATCTAGCAATAAAAGATTCATGATTTCAGACAAAACCTGAATGGATATTCTCTGAAGGAAGAATTGTATTAACTAGAAATACATATATTTGTTATAAACACATGTTAAATATTAATAAAGATATAGTAGTGCAGCTTAGCCGTTTTTCATAGGATTTCACATCTTATGTGAAGTATCTTGAGATTGAATGCAGTTTGGAACTCTAGATAGTCTTAATTTAAATAGAGTCTGGATCAGTGTGCATCCATTTCTATAAGCAAGAGCCTTACCCAAACAATAAGCTCTCTGGTATGATTGGTGTCCACGAAGGTGAAAGTAGCTCAATAAATGAGAACAACCTCCACTGTAAGCCTATTGAAAAGTAGAAAGACATTAGCATGTGTATATACATTTTAAGTACACACCCACAAAACACAGGACAAAAAAACAAATATGTCAAACTTAAAACTAATGGTGCCTGAATAGATAGCTATTGTTTGTTTCGCCAAAGCCAATTTATAAAATTAAGCATTTAATTACAATACCGTGATAAAACGGCTAAATTAATATTAGTAATATTGATTATTAAATTAAAAATCCACCTCATTAATGAGTCTCTACTGAAAGAGAGGAAAAATATATTTGGGGTGGGTTTATAATTAACAATAATCTGTAAAATATCCTGTAATATCATATGTCTCTGGGCAGGCTTTAGCTATCAGATAATAAATTTTTAAAATCATAAATTATAACTATAGTCTCCTATACCATAACTCATATTTGATAATATACATCTAAGTAATTTATTTCACAATATTTGTAGCAAAGGTGATCCAGACAATATGATTAATATAACGTAATTATGAAACAGCAATTTAGGTTAGGTTGAATAAGCATTATTTTATATTTATTAAGTTTAAGATATAAATTATGATATCTTCAATACAAAGTTATTATAATTTAATACACTCATTATTTCCAGGTACATTTGGTATTTTATCACATATATTGAAACTGTAAGGTCTGCCTTGCAGATCTTCGTTTCACCTTTTCTCACCTATTCCCTATCCTCATACCTTAGTTTGAACCCCAATCTATCGTAGTGTGTCTTCAATATGCTTATATACCAAAAATCCCGCCTAATATTAAACCACGAATACAATGCTTGTATTATATATATATAACTCATTCCCAAATAAATAAAAGATTATAGATTATGTATATGTTCACATAATTTTGATTTATTAAAAAAATAGGTTATATAAGTCGTAATTGCGCACATACTATGATATGCATTTTAAAACATATCAAATTTATAAATTCTTAAAGTTATTTTGTTTGAATCTATTTACAAAGATATATTACTGTCGTAATATATTTTTGATTTAAAATAAAATTCATTTAGTAAATATTCGTTTAGTAAATAGATTCAAATATTTGCAATTTAAAAGTAAAGTAATTTTTGTTTAATTTAATAAAAGTCATTCCAAATATTTCTGTTAAAATAAATGAGGGACAATCGTTTAATTAGTTAATGTTATATAAGTTTATCTAAAACAGCAGATGTCCACTTAAGGTTTTCTTTAATTAGTAAAAGTAATTTTAATTAAATCTAGTTTCTAATTCGAATGTCAACAGGGAAATTAACAAAAGAAATTAATTAATGTTGAATTCCTTTAGACATTTGGATAGATTTAATTACAGCCGATAAGTCTGATATATTTTTGTAATGCTCCAGGGCAGTTCTATTGTAAAATTCCACTATAAAAAGGAGGGTTTTTTTTTGTTCTCCATTCTAATGTTTCTAAGAGAAATCATTCAGAGGTCTAATGTTTCTAACCAAAATTATTGTAGCAATTTGTAAATCTTAACATGACAGCGTAGAGCACAAGAAGGCTATTTTTCTCTGGAATGGTCATATGCTGCCGTAGCCCATCAGAAGTTATCACATAAGGAACCCTGGAACTGCTGCCACTGCCAAAAATATTAACATTTCCAGATTTTGCTGTTAAATTATATAAAAACCTGCTGACCAACAATCTACCCAAAATGCTTCTCCAGAGGTAAACCTAAATTAACCCAAGAGCTCTTGTGATAACTAACATGCTATAGCTATTTTAAATTGTTTTCTGATATTTCACATAACTTCATTATGTATTTCTTTAATGTGTTTAAATATACTCAACCTTTTGCTCTCTATCCTTGGGTTAATATTTTCTATTGATTAAGCTTTCTGTTATTTTATTATGATAATGTGTTAGAATCGTCAATGACCAAGTGAATTATTCCCTTTGATGAAAATAAGATGCCGCTATGAAGGCATATTTTAAATTTCTAAATAAATTTCCAATTTTATTATCTTGCAAATCACTCTTTCGAGGGCGATTCTATTCTTTAATATATAATATAATCACATAGTTTAAAATCTACATGTTAGTGATTTTAATCTAATATGAGAGTATGTGTGAGGTCAATGATTAAATGTGTCCCCTAATGCACGATTGCGTATATAAATCTATATTTACTTTTTAAACCCGCAAGCATGCATTTTCCTATTTTAATTACCGTGTTCTCCTTTAATTACAAAGTTCATCATTGACGTCGAGAATGTGCGGACTCTTTTAAATGAATTTTGGGGAATTTAACTGGGCATTTTTTTTAATCCAAGTAAAACCAGTATGTTTTATATACACTAGTCTCGTATTGCTGATAAGTGAATTGGTTGTTGATACCACTTTGTTTTACTTTTCCAAGGATTCTTTACACGGCCAAGTCCATTCTTTTCGTTTATTGCAGTTTGCAGGCAGAGTGTGTCCATAAATGACACACCTGGGAATTAAATGCAATTGGCATTCAGTCGCTAAGTTTCGGCTGTTCAAAAAATACTTTCCTACGGGTTAGCGATGAGATGCCCTCCGTAATCATTCCACATATTCCATTATTGTTTTATTTTATATTTATTTTACAAAGCATCTGTGACTTAAATGTGTCACACCCTCCATCTTTAATAAATTTATTATCAGCAATACTGACCTCCCAATGTAACTTTATTATTATTATCAAATAAATGCTTTGATCACATTCCCATTTTATTGCTTAGTAAGCTTTTGTCCATGCTATTTTTGAAATCAATAAATATTTTAGAACACTTAATTTTCAAATATTTTCTTAGACTTGTATAATTACTCAAAACATCTCGCACATGTTCCTATCTCTTCAATCACATTATCGTAATGCTATTAGCCTGAGGAATAAACTATATCACTTTGCTTTAAAACCTATTTTTTTATATATTGGAATATAATGCCAACAATTATTTTATATGCGTCCCTGTCTCATATAAGCAGACAGTGGCGTTATATATATATTTTATATAAATAAATTTTGTGAAATTATTTAAAACTAAATTTGATATCTTATTTTATTGATTCCTATTACTGTCTCGGTCTATATATATATATAGATATATATATATATATATACAGTTAGACAGTAAATATATTTGTTTGAATTATATATATATATATATATATATAATTCAAACAAATATATTTAACACAGTATTCAAAATTAAATAATATATTCTTTACCAGAAGTACTTTCAATTGTTTCACTGACAATCTTTATCAACTGTTAATACAAACGTACAAAAAATAAAAACTTGCATTACCCATCATTAACAGTTGATAAAGATTGTCAGTGAAACAATTGAAAGTACTTCTGGTAAAGAATATATTATTTAATTTTGAATACTGTGTTAAATATATTTGTTTGAATTATTATTATATAATTTAAAAATACAGACATTTAATGGTTGTAGTTATTTATATATATATATATATATATATATATATATATATAAATATATATATATATATATATTTTCTGCATTTCTTTGGTAAATCCATAGACGTTAATTAGCCACAAAGCTTCTTATAGTATAGAGTCTTTTGTTTCTCCTTGACCACCAGGCACTGGTCAAAGATTATACTAGTAATGGCATCAGATACATTATCATGTAGATGGCGCTGTGAAATTTGGACTTTAGATTCGAACTTAGTATATCTAGAAGGCAACCCATCCTAGAATGTTTAGTTTCATATCGAGGGTTTGAATTCTGCAGTGTGTTAGCGAGATAGATGATTCTGACTGTTACAATATAGAAATTGAAATTTTAATATTCAAAATAAATAAAATATTACAGTTTTGAATTAACTAACATTTATATGTGTTATGGGGAATTTTACATATCTAAGATTACAAAGAATGAAATAAGCAATTAGGAATGGTTTTCCATTTTATTTAAATAAAGTTTTAGAAATTATTTTCAGTATTCATTTAATTTTAGGGATAGTTATAGCTTTTAAAGTTAAAAGTTAAAGTTCATTTTAGAGCTCTTTGCGATCTTCTTAGGAGTTGTTATCTGCACTTGTTAGGCACAGATTGTCTGACGGTTCTTCTTGGTGGCAAGTTCAGTAATATTTCTTGTTTTCAGAATAAGCAGCATTCTACAAGTTTAGGTCTTAGTGCAGCAAGTTATTGACAAGAACAACTTCCATCGCAAAGGTGGCTATGTGGAAGCAAATATTCTGAAGCTCAGATTACACTTCACAAGGATGAATAACCATTGTACCATCTAACCGAGCTCAAAGTCTATCTCTCCGTGCTTGTGTAGGGATTCACTATTTACCCATAATTTTTTTCACTTCATTATTAATCACATTAAAAAAATAAATTAATGATTTGGGAAAGAAAGTGAATCAATAGAGCCATGGACACACATCGAGAGATAGATTTAATCAAAATATACACACACTTTAATGTACTTATAATGTATATTTAAAATATGTAAAGTTTCATATATTTTATTCATTATGGCAGCACAAGATAGTGCAATCCGTTGGGAATTTCTAAAAAAAATTACCATAAAATTTAAAACAAAGAAAAAAAAAAAAGGGGGGGGGGTTAATTAGTATAAGTCAAATTAATTAAAAGTGCTATGAATAAAAGTCACTTTTCCAACTACTTATAATTAATCTATCTCACAGATCTTTACAAATTTTAAAATAAGATGTAAAACAATTGTTCAAGAATTTTTCAGACCTATTGCATTATCTTAAATTCCTTATGAGATAAAGGCAGCTTGCTATAGAAAAATAGCTATTGTATGAACATTATATATTGCTTCAGACCACAAGTTCGAAGTTCATTGCAACATTACAAGGGCTCATATAAATAGTGTAAAAATGGATTAATTGATTATTATTTTTTGGCTTTTCAAGTGCTTTTTTAAGAAAGAGTTTGTTTGATTTCATGTCACTTCTTACAATAGTTGTGACCAATGAGTAAACTGCTGCACCTTTCCTTTGGACATTCCTGAGTCAGTCTCTATGAAAATGCTTCTCAAACTTAAATAAAACCTTGAACTATTTATCTGTGCCCTGAACCTGATTTGAAAAAGTATGCCACCTGCCATTAATTTTAAATCACATCAAAATAATTAACTGTTACACCATCATGAACTCAAAAAAGTATTATGAAGATAATGATGTCATGACACATTTATCTTCTTTATCTTATGTATATTAATTTAACTAAAATTTAATGTCAACTAACATTCTTATAAAAGTAACTTACCTATGTAGTAATCTTTAATCCATGTTTTATGATTTTTTATAAAACTAATCATATAATTCTCTATTAGTCTCACAAAATTCTTATTTTAAAATGGTGTGGCCTTGATTATATATATATATATATATATATATATATATAAAGTGAATATATACTTACATCTACTTATAGTCACTTTTCACCAAAGTGCTATTGCACTCAACATAATTTTTGTTTACATATCTCCTGGACAAATGTGATCACAAGATTACTGCTTATCATTAATTTCTTGCCCAGTTGTTTTACTGAATATTTTAACATTAGTTATAACACTTTTGTTATGAAGTGATTACATAACTTGCATTACCTCAAATTATCATGGAAGACTTATTACTACCCAATTCAATCTTATTTTACAAATACTCTAACACCTCACTCATTGACCTGCACTTTTATTTACCCATGCTTCATCACTTATTTATGTTAATACATAGACTCCACTCTTTTCTGATTACTTGTAGCCAATTACATTTACTCAATATAGATGCAATGCAAACATCAACAATTATTCTTCATAAAAAATCAGAATAATTGTCCCTTCACACAATTTCAATTTTTTGTATTCTGAAACATACACCGTGCTATTTAAACTTAACATTATATAGTCTTGATCTTTCTCAATGGGATATTTCTTTTATAAACTTTCTGTCAATCAATATTAATTCCATTATCAGATTCTCCCACTTCTTCAAGACTTTAAATTTATCTTATAAGTTACATAAAAGTATCACCATGTGCACATCTACACACAAGCATATGATAATTATTATGTACATTTCTCTAAAAAATGTCATTTGCCTTAAAATAGAAAATATGTCTACTAGAATAACCCATCTACACATGAGTGTACATTAGATATGCTCTAAGATTTTTTCAACTATCAGAGTTCCACAAGAAAATAAATCTTAGGACACCCCCAAAGATGAATAAAATATGATAGAACCAGTATACAAAATTTCAAACAAAATGTGCAAATCATATTCTGATGTTACATCACCTGAAGTTATCTTTGTGTAACAACTACTAAATAAACAACTACATGCTACTGATTGGATGCTGATGCCAAACCACAATATCAACTCTTCTTATCTGACATGGAATTCCTAAATCTGTATTCTCATATTTCAGTTACTTTAACATCACATATCTATATGTTTAGCAACTTATCTGTCAAAAAGGCTGTTTGAAATAAAAGATCTGTATTCAATATCCCCAGATTTTTCAACCAAAATCTAGCATTAATACATAAGCTATATAATACTCAACCAATTTTCATGGGTCCTCAGGATATTAAAATCCTGGAAGGTTCTAAAACATAAATTATATTATATCACATCCCTCTATTAACACTTATGCAACATGAAAAAAGGCCCCTGAACAGGCAAAGCTGCCTTTATTTTTCAAACCAATTTAAAATCAGTTTGAGATCATAAAATGTATGCTCCCATGGGTGTGAAAATTGATGAGATTGGTTTTGACTTGGTTCCTATTGACCTTTTAATTAAGACAGTCACAAAAAACAAAATATGTTGTTTCATTTATACCTACTAATCATCCTATACCTTAGTCAAGAAATTTATATTACAATCAATGATATATATTCACCTTCGTTCACCTTTAACTATTTCATACCTCAATGATATCCACTCATATATTTTATTTGTTATGGTCTACATTAATGTTATGATGAATGAAATACAATAGAAATTACAAGTAATTCAAATCTCCCTCCCTGACATACATGTACCATGTTTTCCATATCGGGATGTTGTTGATGTTTTTTTTATCTCCAAAAAACAACTACCTAATCTTGAAAAAAATACTTAATTATTACATTGTCAAATAGAAATTCAAGGTCAACATTAATAAAACATCAGGGTTTTTTTTTTACAGTGACAACATATATATCCAAATTTATCAAGATAAAAAAAAACTAATTCCCTTGTGTTTTCTTTTTATCTAAGGCCCTCTCCAATGAGTCAATCTGTCCAAAAACTGAAAAATGATGCAGATCACAAAACCAAACTTCCAATATCTACTGATCTTTGTATGCAAAAGTCTGACTTTTCAATCAGTATGTGATTACAAAGACAGTTTACTAATTATCACTGATAATCTTAACTAAATATTTAACTTTATCTATATATTATGTCTGCAACATGTTATGATGGAGTAGAGAAGTACTCATCTTCTCTGTAAAGTGTTCAACCAGAAATTAATTAGTCGTCACTCCATCCATGTTTTTCATAAACAAACATGTATTAATCTCCTGTCTGAAATGATAAGAAGTTTTCCAGCTCTTGAATATATTCTTCAAATAAACCACACAGACTCACCAACACCTACACATGAATATTTTTTCCCCCATAAACCAACATCTAGGTATTATGATCATGTGTTTATTGGAATATTGGAAAATACACCTATTGGAACATTTATATTATGTTGTGCTCACATTTTTCTATTAATCCTTATTCATCAGTGCTAAATATTAACAATTATCAGTTAATGCAATGATTCAAACCAATTGTCTTTGGAAATCAATTTTTGGACTCTCTCTTAAGTCTAAATCTTAATGCCTACTTATCTCTTATTATCTAAATTACTGCACATTGTACGCCAATATTGATGCTTTTTGGTTCCTTATGTTACAGGCAAGAAAAAAAACAATAGCATCAGGAAAATACAATTACCACATATAGACCAAAATAACACAAAATGTACTAACATAATTAAGGTAAACCAGATGTAATTTCTGCCCTACAAAATACAGCAGAAGTACACAGCAACTTTCTTTAATAAACATGAACAAGTGAAGGCTAGAGATGGCAAAATTTCACACTCAGATAATTTTGTTGATCCATAGCAACTACTAAAACCATTAACCAGACCATAACCTCAAACAAACAATTATTTTTTTGCAAAACATTTTTAGTGACATTTTACATTTTCAACAATCTTTTGAATAATATGACTGTGTATTGAATAGTACAATGGATATATTTAATGCAACCAAATCTAGTGTTCTTTCATCTGATTGAACAAATCGCTCAGACAATGTAAACAGAAATATAGACAAATACACAGTTTACATGTCTACATTTATCAGTCATTTGCCTAACAATATATTTAAATGCACAAATAATATTTACATCTATTTGTTTGTTATTAAGATAACAGATGTCCAACTATGTATTTCCAACAATGAAATTTTTTATGACCAATAAAGTTTTATTTAAATAATAATAACAACAGCAATGACAATGATGATGATGATGATGATGATAATAATAATAATAATAATAATAATAATAATAATAATAATAATAATAATAATAATAATAATAATAATAATAATAATAATAATAATAATAATAATAATAATAATAATAATAATAATAATAATAATAATAATAATAATAATAATAATTCATTTAAATGAATGTATTATACAGAGTTATATTTAACAAATGGTTTAAACACAGATCACAATATAACAAAAACAAACAAGTAAAAGTAAAAATCAAAATATCATATATATGAATACAGAAGTATATTACAATTGTAAATATATATTAATATTTTTTTATTACATTTACAGTTAAATGATGAATATCAACATAACAATAATATGAATTAAACAAACTTGGGAGTCTATATAATGTAGGCTCTTAAACCATTAGTTCTAAATTTAGGAATATAAATATTCTTAACATGTTTCAAACACATGTATGGAACACTGTAAGAAATTTCCCGAATGAAGTTTTCCACTTTGATTTGTCACTTGACTGTCTTTGCCAAAAATTATATAGTATTAAGATTCCCTACTAGCTTTCATACAAACTACTATTTTGGTTATAAAAAAATGGCTTAAATGACTGAAGAAAGAAAAACTTTCTTACTATACATATTGTTACTGTCAAAAACAAAGTTGTGTATGTATATCATATAACATTATGTACTACACTCATCATCTGGTCAATCAAAATACATAAATACAGACTGGAGCTTAACTCTACTTTTGATAAAATAGACACGAGTAAAATAATATACTAAGATAATTTTTATCATTAGACTAGCTCAAATTTATAATAAAGTATATATTGTTCGATTAAATAAATAAATAAATAAATAATATTTAATAATATTCATGAGACATTTGGTGAAATGTATAGTTGTTGCACTACATTGAGCATATTTCCCTAAGTAGATAACCTCAATGGCATAAAAACACTATTCCCTCTTCTATTCAAATAGTAATGTAAATCTCTAGTATTCTTATGACTTTAAATTATTACAAATAATCTAATATTTCTCTGTTATTTAAAATATAATCATCTCAGGTTCTTTAAAACAAATCATTAATTAACCTAAATATCCTGTAGCCAAGTATGATGAGGGATATTGCGTCATTCTTAACTATAACTAAACAACAACAACAACAACAACAACAACAACAATAATAATAATAATAATAATAATAATAATAATAATAATAATAATAATAATAATAATAATAATAATAATAATGATGATGATGATGATGATGATGATGATGATAAAAATAATAATAATTCCTATACTTAACCTAACTAATTATTGGTACTATATGTAATATTTCAATAATCAAGCCAGAATAATAATAATAATAATAATAATAATAATAATAATAATAATAATAATAATAATAATAATAATAATAATAATAATAATAATAATAATAATAATAATAATAATAATAATAATAATAATAATAATAATAATAATAATAATAATAATAATAATAATAATAATAATAATAATAATAATAATAATAATAATAATAATAATCAAGCCAGAATAATAATAATAAAGATAATAATATTCAAGCATTGATTGCTAAAAGGTCAGCACAGTTGTCTTGCAAGCAAGCAGTTGCTTGCAGACAGTTATCATGGGTTCACTTCCTGGCTGATGCTTTGACATATGGAAAAAAAAAAAGATAATAGTAATAATCCAATTCTCTTATTTATCATGTGGCATGGTAAAAGTATGGTATAATATGAAATATGTGTCATTAGAAAATATATTTAATCTTATGATAGCAATTTAAGTATTAAATTATGACCAAAATAATATTATAATAATGTGATATTTCAGTATCATATTCTGAATAATAATCATCATTTAAGCTAAACATTTTTATTTATGATGTGGAAAATATGTTATATCTCCAAATTTGAGTTCTGTGGATCAAATAGTAAAGAGATCAAAAGTTTTTATAAAACAACTTTAGAAAATTTATGTTAGATTAACAAAAAAATTTAATACAAAAAATATACAGTTAAATATTATTAAACTAACAAGTATTATACTAAAAATTTGGAAAAAAATATATATACAAAATTATGCATAAAATAAGTAGATTAAATACTTATAAATAGAAAAATTACAAAGTATAAGCCTTCATTCTGGCTTTTTCTATCATAAAGAAAATATCCAAAATTTCAACATTTACTTCTACAATTATAAAATAAATATATTTAGGTTCGTTTTCTATTCAAAAATATATGTCAATGGAATAATGATTATTCATGTATTAAAATACTTTGATTGGTACCACTCTAAATTTTATTATATGTTAATGTTCAAAAACATAAAATATAAAAGTTAAATAAAACATATAAGCACTTCACATCCCTCATTTTGATGTTTATTTATAAAATATACATTGCATCAAAAATATTATTGATTTATGAAAAAATGAAAAATATCAAAAGAATATTTTAAAAATATATTAGAACAGTTATGAATCTTTATCATTTTCATCATGAATATTAAACATTCAAGATCATTTGTCTTTAAAAAGACTAAAGTTATGTTTAATGGATTTTCTCAAAATATAAAAATGAAGATCGATTATGATGAGTTAGAAGAACTTAACAGTTACAAATACCTTGGTCAGATTATTAATACAGATGAAAACATAATGGATAAAATTAATTACAGAATTAAACTTGTTTGGAGTGCTTTTGTTAGAAATAACTTCTTACTAAAACAAAATAGGCTTATGTGTTTGAAAGGGTTTCTAATAAATATGTTTTACCAGTACTTACTTATCGATCTGAGACTTGGATTTTTAATAGAAAAGCAATACAGAGACTTCAGACCACTCAAAGAAGAAAAGAGAGATGCATGCTGGGAGAAACAAGAATAGATTGACAACACAATATATGGGTAAAGAAACAAAGAGGTGTTACTCAACTCATTGAAAAAATTAAAAGACTAAAGTGTAGTGGGCTAGAGATATTGATAGAAGAGATGATAATAGATTGGCAAGTCAAATCTTAAACTGGATTCCAAGAGACTGTGAACGACCCAGAAATATACTACATGTGAGATGGAATGTATAAAATAAAAAAGTGTGCAGAGGTGATGTGGAGAAGAGAAGCTAAAAAATCGGAGAAAATGGATTGAACATGGAGAGATCATCATCCTGCAGTATATTGATAATTGTTTATAATGATGATGATGATGATTAATTGTATATTAATGCATGCACATACAAAAATGTCATTGTCATGTTAATTTTTATAATTATCATCTCTGCTAAAATTTAATAAATGGTCCAACACAGATTTTTATCAGAGAATGAGGAGAACTCGGATAATTAAAAAAATCATGGAAGTAATTTGAATTAAAGAAGAATTTTAAGTTGAAAATTATGAAAAGTCAAATTAGGTCTGGATTTGAATTGAAATAAAATTGAATCTGATTAGTAACTTGTAAATAATTGACAATGAACTAAATTTTGCTTATACAAATAAAGCACACTATGTCTGTCAATTCATAATTATCAAAACATCACATTTAAAACTGGTAGACATAGTGGAAGGAAAGCTTACAAAATAGACATCAAATCTAAAGCACATCAGAAGTTAAAAAATATAAAATATTACTTTTTATTTTATAAATGTTTTAATTATATTATTTACTGTATTCTTTATAAATATAGTTATAGCTTATTTGGAATAATAAGAAAAAAAAGAAGCAAAATCATTTCATACTTTCAGTTAGAATAATTTTAAAATGAGAAGGACTATGATAGAAGATATTTAATATCTTTTATTGCTGTTTTGAATTTATAGGACACTTGTGATATGTCTTCACTTACATGAAATCATATTTAAAATTAACTGTAAACACTACAAATTTTATCATAAAATTTTAATTACAAAACATGCAGATAAAATAATTCACGGGTATTTAAAAATTATTTTATTGTAAATAATTTAAGAAAAATAATAAAAAAAACTTATACCTGCCAAATTAACAATACAAATAAATATACTAAATTATGAAAGTTTTCACAATATTTATTAATACTTTTAATATTACATATCTTTTGCATTGCCTTTAAACTTATGTTGGGATGAAACTGGTTTTGGCATTTCAGAACTTTTGAAACTGACACATTTATCAAATTGAATTACAGAATTAAATTAATATTAAATCAAATGTCAACTTAATTTCCGTATACTAATTATTGAGTTTACCACATTGTGAGTCAGATTTATAAGATGTTAATTATTAAACAGTTCCATTACACAATAACATTTATGAAATCCATATACATGATAAAAATAAGATGCAGTTTTTATCTTCAAATTCTGTAACTTGTGATATAACAGAGGTTTTGCGTTAGCAGTTGAGAAGTACAATTATTTATAGATTCAATAAACATCCTAAGATTACAATTTAAAGTAATTGATAAGTATCAAATATACCCATGTGATAAAGAATATATATATATATTAAAGGTCAATGAATAGGCCTTAAACGTATCTGCACTACACGCGCGCCATCTCGGCGTTTGAACGTAGAAAAATTTATATAGTAGGCAGATACGAAAGTTAAGATTAAAAAAAAAAAAAAATTATATATATATATTATTCTGACCGTTTGCCCAAGGTCACTAGCTCATAGTGTAGCAGAGACTTTAAACATTTATAAGTTTCAATAGATTTCTATTCTCAATATATATATTAATTATTTAGAACAATAAAATAAAATAAGCCACTGCCAGTAATTAACACACAGATAGATTTTATTAACGCACATTTAAAATTGAGGAATAAATTTATTTTAACATTAATAATTTTTTTTAATTTTAAATTCAAATTACTATTTAAAGAGACCGCACAGATGGATATTTAAATTATATGTTACTTTAGCATGTCGAATATAGATAGTCTACATAGATTTTTTTTCCACTGAAAAACTTATAAAAACATTCATTCAATCTCAGACTAGAAGTTTGTAGCCAACCCAATGCCTGCTTCCAGATATATAGTCGCAATCAATGTAATATGAAGATGCTAGCATAAAACCACACCGACAGGAATGTGCATTTGACAGCATGATATTATTTGAAGGAAATGATCCATGTCCAGAACAGGAAAGTACATCTGTCTGACTAAGGAATCATATATGGTTATTTTTAAAGAGTGCTACATATGGGGGAGAGTGGTCTTTCTGCCATCTTATAACTCCCTGTCCATAGAGCTAGATGGGGTCAATGGCACAGGAAATACATCTGCGATCATTTCAACAATATTACTGCCTCTTTGGGGTCATGCATTCAGTTGGGCACATTGCCCTGTATGCTAAACACGCTTCACATTACATTAATATAAACACCCATATATCCCTCCACAATCATTGTCCTAACTACGAAACAAATAGCCTGAAATTAAAATCCCTTAAATTAAACATAAACAAATTTAAACATAGTTATTAATCTTTATCCATGCAGCTATCTACACCAAACTTTAATTTAATACATTTTATTTAGCAGATAAAAATAAATAACCTAGTTAAATACAAACATAAATAATTAAATTTTAAAAAAAATGGAAATGTTTGAAATAGCAAACGTATATAAAAACAAATATTTATAATTGATTTAGAGTTCTGTTCTTGGTCAGATAAGAGTACATTCATTTATATTACTTTTTTTTCTTTGAATTGATTACTTATTGACGTTATACGGTAATTATTTAAAAAAAAGTTCAATTGGTAAAAGTTTATACTTTACGGATTCTGCAGATTTTGAGGTCCATCTCCGTGATCACTTATGTAGATTGTTTGTTCTTCCTTTTTAAGAACGAAGCTGCTACTTGCCATTCCTTTTTGGTCCCTAACTGTCATAGGGAGGTCTCAGATGGTTGTCTGGAAAATTAAATTTATTGCAGACTTCCACATAGTGAAAATCTGCTATATAACTAGTTATAATGACATATTCATAGTCTGCTCTCAGATAACAATTATAATAATAATTTGGCTTTTATATTTTTATTAGTCTCTTATCATCCAATCTTTGGATTCAACCAGCAAGACTTCACTAATCTTCTGGTGTTTCAATTATGGTCCGTGCTGACATTTCTGGTGTTTGCATTGGTCATTTAATTTCTTTGTACTCTCTTATCTGACCCTTTAATTTATTTTAAATGCCTCAAGGGTCAGGTTGCTTTTGAACAATCATTTAATTAATAAGATAATCATTTCCATTTTCTAAGATTATAGAAATCAACATTATTTTTATTTCCAAAAATATCAAAGCTGTATATCTTTACTTTTTTACAAAAAAAAAATACTTTCAAATATTTTTATTTTTTAAAATAGTTTTTAAAGTTGTCCATCATGTGATCTATATATACGTTAAACAGTTTTTAAATTTCAGTTTTTAAGTTAAGTTTTTTTCTTTTTAATAAATCAATTTTTATTTATGATCCTTTTTATTTTAATTTTAAAATAATGTAACAGAATATTATATTCCGTTACAATATATATATATATATATATATATATGTTCAACAGATGGTGTTTTACCAAAACCACCGAACAAGTGTAAAATTTGTTTACATAAACGAAAAAAAAGTCAGAATTAACTGCCTCTTTCATTTCCTCACCCCCAGATCAGCTGATTTCAAGCTGGTTTGCTCTCATCAGTGAGGGATAGAGTATAGAAACTAGATCTAAACACTGACTCTCAAGTGTTTATGTAAAACGTTTCTATCAGTTTGCAAGCGTGGATTTTTCAGACCGGTAAAGTCTTCAAACTCAGCCTAGCAAGCCAGATATTTATATGGGTCTGATCTCAGTTAGTATCACCATATAATCAAAGTCTCTGCAATATATATCATTGCAAGAAAACTTTAAAGGTACATTTATGAAAAACAAAAACAAGTTATTCATGTAACTTGCTATCACTTGTTATTTATGTTCAACAGATGACGTTTTACCAAAACCACCGAACAAGTGTAAAATTTGTTTACATAAATGAAAAAAGAGTCAGATTTAACTACCTCTTTTATTTGCTCACCCCCAGATCAGCTGATTTCAAGTTGGTTTGCTCTCATCAGTGAGGGATAGAGTATAGAAACTAGATCTAAACACTGACTCTCAAGTGTTTATGTAAAACGTTTCTATCAGTTTGCAAGTGTGAATTTTTCAGACTGGTAAAGTCTTCAAACACAGCCTAGCAAGCCAGATATTTATATAGGTCTGATCTCAGTTCAGTATCACCATATAATCAAAGTCTCTGCAATATATATCATTGCAAAAAAACTTTAAAGGTACATTTATGAAAAACAAAAACTACTTATTCAGTAACTTGCTATCACTTGTTATTTATGTTCAACAGATGGCGTTTTACCAAAACCACCGAACAAGTGTAAAATTTGTTTACATAAACGAAAAAAGAGTCAGAATTAACTACCTCTTTCATTTGCTCACCCCCAGATCAGCTGATTTCAAGCTGGTTTGCTCTCATCAGTGAGGGATAGAGTATAGAAACTAGATCTAAACACTGACTCTCAAGTGTTTATGTAAAACGTTTCTATCAGTTTACAAGCGTGAATTTTTCAGACCGGTAAAGTCTTCAAACTCAGCGTCACTGATGAGAGCAAACCAGCTTGAATCAGCTGATCTGGGGGTGAGCAAATGAAAGAGGTAGTTAATTCTGACTCTTTTTTCGTTTATGTAAACAAATTTTACACTTGTTCGGTGGTTTTGGTAAAACACCATATGTTGAACATAAATAACAAGTGATAGCAAGTTACTGAATAACTTTGAACATAAATAACAAGTGATAGCAAGTTACTGAATAACTTGTTTTTGTTTTTCATAAATGTACCTTTAAAGTTTTCTTGCAATGATATATATTGCAGAGACTTTGATTATATGGTGATACTGAACTGAGATCAGACCCATATAAATATCTAGCTTGCTAGGCTGAGTTTCAAGACTTTACCGGTCTGAAATATTCATGCTTGCAAACTGATAGAAACGTTTTACATAAACACTTGAGAGTCAGTGTTTAGATCTAGTTTCTATACTCTATCCATCACTGATGAGAGCAAACCAACTTGAAATCAGCTGATCTGGGGGTGAGCAAATGAAAGAGGTAGTTAATTCTGACTTTTTTCGTTTATGTAAACAAATTTTACACTTGTTCGATGGTTTTGGTAAAACGCCATCTGTTGAACATGAATAACAAGTGATAGCAAGTTACGTGACTAACTTGTTTTTGTTTTTCATATATATATATATATATATATATATATGAAAAATGATATATATATATATATATAAATATATATATATATATATATCATGTAATGCTGCAGATTTTATCTGATTGCTGTCAAGAATTTATTCTCTTTGTCTCACAAGAAGAAATGTGAAAAAATGATTATATAACGACCTTCTATTATTTTTAGTTTAATATGTATATTCTTTTTATATTGTATGTGTATGTGTGACAGATATAGAAACTGGTTTGTGTAAAAAAAATAAACTCATGATAAATTTCAATTTTGTTGAAAATAAAAAATGGTAAAATAACCTTATTAATTATAAATTTTGCTTTTATTTTAAATATGAAAACAAGTAAGAAGACTAAAATTTCTCACAATAAATTATTATAATTTATTTTTAAAGTCTTCTTTCTAGTTGATAAAATCTACAATTGCTAAATAGTAATAAATAGGTAATATTCAATTCTAGTTAACTTAAGTGCATTAAATATGGTATTTTATGTGTAATACTTAACAAATTAGTAGCTCATATTTATGAATAATTCTCGAATTACTAATGATTGTTATAATTTTTATGTGTCAAATAGTAAGACATTGCATTTGTCTTAGACTTTTTATATATTCATGGTAAGTGAAATTAGTATGAGATTTGACTGTTACCATGTTAAATAATTATCATGACATGCATATAATATTTGGAATATGTGGTAGATTCATGTTGCATCATATTAGGTGTACTTATTTTTTTTATTCTGACTTATGATGTCCATTAACGTTTGAGCAAATTAAGGTCATAATTTGTAGTGCATTTGTATAGGTATTAAATAAGGGATTCAACATCCCTTCATTTTTCTTATATCCCTCAAGATGATACAAAAGTGACTCCTGAATTCCAGACTATTTTTTGTTTTATTTAGTTAAACAAAGTATTGATAACCTATTCTTTTTATATCCCCAAAGGTACTCCAAGACTGACATCAGGATTTCAGACTATTTGCAGTCATGGAATGATCATGGTCTAAGTAATTACCTTTTTTTGCCTTATCTCAAACCTACTATATATATATATCTGAATATATCATGTGTTTTATTATGGTCGATATTCCAAAGTTATTATGGTTTATTATTGATAACAACAGAATTGTTTCTAAATATAGCATTTGAAAATATTGAATGTACTTAGCATTGATCAGAGCAATGAAATATTATTATATTAGTTAAAAGTTATTTTATATAATGGGGTGTTACTTAGATCCTATCCATTCAAGATGATTCCATATATAGCATTAATTGATATTACCTATTCTTTATACCCAATTTGCTTTAAATGTTGATATTTCCCCTTAATTTTAAAAGGGTCCTATAATACAAGAATTAATTATTGAAAGGTAGAATAATTATAGTCTTGTCTCTCAAAACAGTGTCAATTTTCTACTAACCTAAATAAATGGATTAAATTTAGGAGTCAATAGCTTTTAGTAACCTTTAATACCATAATTTATTATATCTTCAGTTTATTTATTTTGTTATTTAATTTACTAACATGGGGTAGATTATTAACTATTGGGTAGCACTTTTTTAAATATATTGCCTATGTCTAAAAGAAGTGAATAAGTTATTAAAATCAAACTATTAATAAATAGGCAAAATATAAAATGTGTAATAAGTCAAAATAACGTCAATGTAAGTAATAATCTTAAATAATAATTAAAAGAAAAAAAATATGTCAATGGTTAATAGATCCTAAGAGATCATCTTTTAGTAATATAATGATGTAAATAAATCTTGTTCTATGTAAATTTTTGTGCATTATTGTCCAACATAATATGTATGTTTCGTTTGTTATTAGTAATTTGCAAACTTGTATATAATGTAAATAAAGTTGTTTGAAATGTATGTAGTTGTCTTTGGCTTTATTGCTAAAAACTATTAATATAAATATTGCTGTAGCTATCAACATATTTTTTATTGTTATAAATTCTTCATCAGTTAATATAATATGTGTTATTATCCTTTAGAATATCAAAATAAGATTTGTTATGCTTTTGCATTTAGGACATCTACAATTTTATCACATATTGACCAAAACACTGTTTAACTTAAAAATATGTATGATATTTAGATAATGTTTTAAATATTAAATATTTAGTTTTTAGAATAATCTGTTCGTGTAAATAATTAGATACATCATTCACTGATCTTGGTGTTATTAAATAAAACGTAGTTTGTAAATTATTATATTTACTTAATATATCATAACATTTAAAGTTTATTTTTACTGTTACTACTGAAATAGTTAAAAGTTCTTTACTGTTTCACTTTTTTTTGTTTTGTGAGCTGTCTTTTCCTGCTATATTTGGGTAATGGAAAAATTTCTCTCACTGATCCAAATATATCTTTAAAATAATAACATTAAAATGCTTGAATACTAAGAATAGTATTTATTGATTAATAGTCTCAACTTTGAACCTATTGTTAGTTTTTCATTTCATATGATATTTATTATGCTTTGCCTTGATTTCTTATGATTATTCTTTTTGTTTAATTGCTTCAGTCTAATTTTAAAATGAAAGTTTCTTTTATAGTTTAAAACTTATATTCTATTTTAATTTAGTAGTTCAATTTTTTTTAGTTATACTTAAAACCTCTTGCCTCTATTTCATTTTTGCCTTTGTGTTGTTTGACACAATATTAAATTTATAGTTTAGGAGCTTTTTTTTCATCATCAACATTGTTCTCATAGTCCATATGTATTTTTTTTTCTTTTATTTTCCTCCTTATTTGAAAATAAATAATTATTATAACTGATTAATCATTCAAGGATCTCTATTCTATCACCATCTTAATTATTGATCATCTTAATACATTTCCATTTTCTTCTCTTAACTCTTAAATTCATGCACTTTCACTAATTAATTTCTATTTCGTCTTCATCACCCATTTAATCATCTACATCTTTATTCATTATTATCCAATTCATAATAATAACTTGTTATTTATTTCATAAATTGATGTATTTCCGATTATTAACTAATTAGTGTCATTGCAAATGAAATTTATTTTTTAACGTTTCTCCATTAGATTTTTAAGTTAGTTTTATTAATGTTTATTATTAGTTATTAAAAATGTGGTGCTGATATTCGATCGGTAGTTGCTACTTTGTGACCTTTTCTTTACATTAATGTTTATGTTAGCTGAACCAGTTTTTGCAATAATATATTATTTATTACTCGCTTTATATGTACAAAGGTAACAATTGCCTATATCCAATGGGATTTGTTTGTTTATATGATGGTTATTAGAGCTTACAGAGGTTTATTTCTAATTTCAATTTTTGGTGACTTGCAGCATGCGGCCTCAATTAATTGATGATTGATGGTGTCAGGTTCTTATTTGATCATTTTTGCTCAATTTGTTGATGTCTTAATATGCCTTGCGACATGTGGGCTGATTAATTGAGAATATCCCATTACAATCTAGTGGCTCAATTAATGAAAGTATTAATTATTGTTGAGCCATGTTTCAGTCATTTAAAAAGTGTTATTAATATTTGACCAGAGTAGCCAAATCATGAATGATGGTATCAATTTGATAAATCGTATTAACTTTTAGAATTGTGTGAATGATCCTGACATAAATTAGTTCACCTGTAATCATAAACTATTTATATGATACCTCTTTATTAATTAGAAAATAGATTATTATTTAATAAAATATTCATAATAACAATAAGTTTAGTGATGATTTTATTGGCATAAAGTTGTGGCACACATTTTGATATATATATATATTTATATATATATATAAAAAAAATATATATATATATATATATATATATATATATATATATATATATATATATATATATATATATATGTGTGTGTGTGTTTGCTTGTGTGTGTGTAGGCAAAGAAATCATGTGATGGATTCTGATTCAGCTAATACAGATAAAGTATCACAACACATGATGGGATTGAAGAAATTAATGATGAAATTTATGATTATAGTAAATTAAGATATGATAAAATTGAAAAAAGAAAGGATAGAAAAATGGAATAAAGAAAAAAAAATCAAATCAAATGATAGAAGAAATAAGATAATTAAAAAAATAAGAAAAGAAAATGAAGAAATGTGAGAAGGATTAAATTAAGAGATGAGAGAATCAAAATTATAAATGAGAAAATAAAATAAAAAATCATTAGGAAATAAATTAGAAGAAAATAAAAATATAATAGTTAGAATGGTAGAAAATGTGGAAGTAAAACTGTCTTAAATGGAAGAGAATCCAAAGTAAGAATTGGAAAAATGTACAAATGAAGAAATCATTAGAAGATAGAATAGAAAAATTAGAGCAAGTGAAATCTTTAGTTGAAGTTGTGGAAAAATTAAAGGCAGAATTGTAGAGATCAGGAACAGGATTTGTAGAGGCTTCAATTAAATACATGAAAATATTAATACAAAAATCCACAAAACTTTTAAAATAGAAATGAAAAGGATTTATGGAATAAGACAGGAGAATTAATGGAATCTGTAGACAAACATAAGGGAAGTTCAGAAGGTAAGATATAATTAATGTAAACTTTAGATGATGATAAGGGAAATTTACAAAGTAGGATTACAGAAATAATGGATCCATAGATGGAAGAATAAATGGAATCTTTAGATGAACATAAAATAATTCTAGGGAATAAGATAAAATAAATAATGGAATCTCTAAATAAAGATAGAAAAAAGATTAGAGTGAGAGAATGAATAATTGGTATAACTTTTAAATTAATATATAGATAATTCAGATGATAAGATATATGAATTAGTGGAATGTTTAAATGAAGACAAAAGGAAGTTAAGAAAGTAAAATAGACAAATTAGTAGAATCTTCAGAAGATAGGAACATTTTAGAGAATAAGATAGAATTAGTAGAACTATTAAAAGAATTAAATGGACATTGAGATGATAGAATAGAAATATTAGAACCTCTAGATAAAGATAAAACAAATATAGAAGATAAGATAGAATTAATGGAAATTTTATATGAAGATAGGGAAATTTCAGTTATTAACATAGAATTAGTTAAATCTGTAGAAGATAGGGAAATTTCAGATGTTAAAAATTGATTTAAAGTTGTGGAATTAGTGTTACTTATAAATGAAAATAAAGGCAGTTTAGAAATAAATATTGAAGAATTAGTGGAACCAAAGATTGAAAAATTAATGAAAACTATGATTAAGGTAATTGAGGTTTTTAGAAAGTAAAATATAAGGATCAGTAGATTTTTGAGAAAAGAGATAACTATTGATGATGAGATTATTGCAGATTCATGGTAAAGAATCAAAAGGAACAGAATAAAAGCCAAGAGAGTTAAATAATAGAACTGAAATTTATTTCATAAACCTGAGAGAAACATACATAAAACAAGCTGTTCCAACTCTGGGCAAAATAGGATGCCAGTCAACGAAATAAGGTAATGATTTACACATCCAGGAAATAAAAGAAGCTAAAGAAATTTTAGATAGAGGGTACTGTAAAATAGATTAATTTTCCCTATGATTAGACTCTCTCCTAATCTTTTTATGGATAAGTGCTTTGGGGTAATGCATACAATGGATTATCTATCTCCCAAGAAGAGATCATCTTTTTATTTTTCCTTGGTATGTACCTTGATAGAACATATGAGATGGATTACATAATCTCAAAATGATGCCATCTTCTTTTCTATTAATGAATATGTGCATTAATAAACCATGAGAGATGAAATACCTACCTCCTAAAATGATGTCATTTCCCAATTGTTTCATTGATAAGTGCAATGATAGACATTGTGAGATGGATTGACTCTCTCCCAGATGATTTATGTGTGCTTTGATTGTACATGTGGGATGGGTTACCAATATCCCAAAATGTCACCATCTTTTTATATCTTCATTGATATGAACCTTTATAGGCATTGTGATATCGATTACCTACCTCCCATGATATCTTTTTATTGATATGTGCCATGATAGGCATTGTGAGATAGATTATTTAGACCCCAAAATGAGGTCCTTATCTTTTCATGGATATAAGCCTTGATGGCCCATATACCTCCCTAAATGAGCATATCACATTATCTCTTCATTAATGTATGCATTGAAAGAACATGCAAGATGGATTAACTAATTTACAAGAGGAGGACATATTATCATTTTATGGATGTGTGCCTTGGTAGACCATGCAAAATGGATTATTTATCTACCAAGATGAGTCCCTCTCTTTATCTCATTGTAGGTATGGATTGGCTTATCTATTGAATGGTAATGCATTAATCCATTTTATATGTGATAGGAGACCATGTGGAATAGATTTCTTACCTCCTATTATATGACCTTCACACAATTCTTTGGAAAATTGTATGTAAGGGTAAACATGCAAAAAAATCAATTATGATAAGCAAATGAACCAAATTGTTGATACTGGTAATAAAATAACAGAGGTTATGATTAATGTGCAATGCCTACAGTTTAATATCATATCCATCAATAAGTTCATACATAAGTAAACCTAATACAGATCATTTAAAAGGAGTGTTTAGAAAGTTAAGAATATTTTTTAATTATTTAAATTTGTTTAATAAATACTTATTGGATATTTTTTCTATTTTTCTTTTTATCCTGATAATTACTGAATGATATTTTAAAAAATAGACATGAAAATTTAAAATTTTCCCTTCTGCCAGTAGGGCAATGTTGTAACTTTATTGTTGGGCTCAATGTTTTCAAGTCATAATACTCAAATATATCAAATTTTAAATATTAAATAGGAGGATTATATCAGTGGTTTAATATCATGATTGCTAAATTATATTATAAAATTGGTAAATTCGTCAATAACTCTCCTGAAAGTTATAAAAAATTGAATGTTCAAGATATTTTCTAGACACTCTGCCAGATTGTGTTTGGTATTTTTATATGCATTCTGTCAGATGTATTTATTTTAATACTGTCAAAATAATAATTTACTAATGTTATGATTAAATTACAAATATAGAAATATTTGGTATTTTTTATTATTAAATGATAATGAAGAAGTCTAAAAATTATAACTATTCTAAATTAATCTTTATAATTACTTGTCAAGCATTTTTATTGCACTTTAAAACAATTTTGAACACTCAATTAGTTATCACTTATATTTATATATGAATAAGTATTAATTATTTATTAATGCATACACATACAAAAATTCAACTGGATTTGAATTGAAATAAAATTGAATTGGATTAGTAACCTCTAAATAATGATGTAAGAACTCAATTTTACATATAGCCTTGAAGCACACCATGACTGTCAAATAATAATTATCAAAAGTTCACATTTCAAATTTGTAAACATATTGGAGGATAATGCCTGCAAAAATGAATATCAAATCTAAACCACATTTGAAGTTTGTAAGCTTGAATTTTTACACCTTATTTTATAAATGTTTAATTATTTTAATTACTGTATTCATAGTCATGACTGATATGGAATAACAAGAAGAAAAACAACATAAATTAGTGTGTAATTTCAGATAGAATAAATATTAAACAAGTAACAATATGGTAGAATATATTTAATGTCTTTTATTGTTGTTTTGAATTTATAAGATACTTGTGACATGTTTTCACTTACGTGAAATAGTATTTAAAATTACCTCTCAGCAATACAAATTTTATCATAATATATTGACTACAAAACATACTGAGAAAATAATTCATGAGTAATTAAAATTAATTTATTGCAATCAATTTAAGGAAAATAATAAAATATACATGCCTAATTAACAATACAAATAAAATGCCTTTAATAGTACATTAGGACAAAACTGGATTCACTATTTAAGAACTATCAGAATTGAGATGTTTATCAGAGTGAGTTTTAGAATTTTATTATTATTGAATCAAATGTCACCATATTTTTGGTATAATAATTATTGCATTTACCACATTGTGAATTGGATTTATAATGTGTTAATTATTAAACAGTTTCTTTCATCAATAAAATATATGAAATCCATACATATGATAAAAATAAAAAGCATGGATTATCTTCAACTTCTTTAACTGGTGATATAACAGACTGTTTAGATTTAGGGAATGAAAACTACAATTATTTATGGATCTATAAGCATAAGATTCACTATTTTAGTACTAACAAAATTGATATGTTTATCACATTGGTATTTAGAAATAGGGATTGAAAAATTAGTGGAACCAAAGATTGAAGAATTAATGAAATATTTACATTAATATAGGTTTAGAAACTAAGATAAGAGAATCAGTAGAATATTGAGAATATAGATATCTAATTATAATGATAATATTACAGATTTTTTGTAAAGAAGCCATGGTGAACAGAATAGTATGTCAAGAAAGTTAAATAATAGAACTGAAACTTATTTTCTTAACATAACAGAAACACACATAAAACAATTTATGTTCCAACTTTGAACAATAATAGGATTCCATTCACTGAAATAGGGCAAAGTATTATACATATCCTGTAAATAAAAAAAAGCTGAAGAAATTTTAGATAGGGTAACCATGTAATATATATTATTTAACCCATACAACAATAACTTCTCCCTATCTTTTTATGAATATGTGCTTTGGGGGACTGCTAAATATGGATTTCCTAGCTTCCATGATGGGGCCATCTCTTGATTTTTTCTTGAGTGTGTTTTGATAGACCACATGAGATGGATTCCCTACATCCCAAAATGAGAACATTGTCTTACCTCTTCATGGATATGTGCACAGATGTAGGATGGATTACATATCTCTAATAATCAGACCATCTCCTTATTGTTTCATTAATATGAGCCTTGATAGGCATTGTGAGATGGATTAACTCCCTCCCAAGATGATGGATGTGTGATTTGATAATTCATGTCAGAGGGATTACCTACCTCCCAAAATGTGATCATCTATGTAATTATTTATCGATTTGGTCCTTTATAGGCATTGTGATATTGATTACATGTGTTTTAATTTATATGTACCTGTATAGGCATTGTGAGATGGATTATATACTTCCCAAAATGTGGCCCTCTTCTTATCTTTTCATGAATATAAGCCTTGATGGGCAATGTAAGATAGACCATCTACCTCCTAAGATGAGACCGTCTTATTGTACCTTCATTAATGTGTGCATTGATAGACTGTGCAAGATGAGTTACCTACTTTTGAAGATTATACCATCTCCTTACCTCTACCAAGTTGAGGCCATCTCCTTATTTTTTCATTACTGTAAGCTTTGATAGACCATGTGAGATTGTTTAAATACCTCCCAAGATGAGGTTCTTTCCTTATCTCATTGTTGGCATGTGCATTAATTACCTGTTGGATTGTAAAGCATTAATCAATTTTATATGTGATAGGAGACCATTTGAAAAAAAAAAACTTCCTACCTCCTAAGATGAGACCCTCACCTTATTCCATTACAAATTGTATGCATAGAGGTAAACATGCAAGAAAACAAACTATAATAAGCAATGGACCTCATATTGATGGTACAGGTACTTTAATAACAGAGATTATGTATAATTCACAATGCCTGCAGTACCAACAATAAATTGATACATAAATAAAACCAATACATGTCATTATTGTGTTGTGTCTAGAAAGCTCAGAACATTATTTAATGAATAATACTTATTTGATATTTTTGTGTTTTTCTTCTTATCCAGGTAATTAATGTATGCTATTTAAAAAAATATGAAAATTAAAAAGTTTCTCTCTGCCAGTAGAGAAAAGTTGAAAACTTATGGTTGGACTCAATGTTTGTCCAGCTTTATTTAAAATGTATCATTTTTTCAATATTAATTAGTGTATTATATCAGTGGTGTGTTATCATGATTGCTAAACTATATTATAAATATGTACATTTCATCCATAAATATCCTGAAAGTGATAAAGAATTGGATGTTCAAGATGTTTGCTAGACCCTCTAGCAGATTGTATATGGGTTTTTTTTTTATATGCAGTCTTTCAGATAGATTAATTTTAAAAGTTTCAAAATAATAATTTATTAATGTTATGATTAAATTAAAATTATATAAATATTTTGTATTTGTTATTATTAAATGATAGTTAAGAAGACTTAAAATAATAGCTATTATAAATTAATTTTTATAATTAATTCCCAAGAATATTTTTAATGTAATTTAAAATTATTTTGAAAAGTTTAATTAGTTATCACTTATGCTTATATATAAATAATTATTAATTGTATATTAATGTATGCACCTACAAAAATTTAATTGTTTGATTAATTTTTACAATAACTGTCTGTGGTAAAAGTTAATAAATAGACCCAAACAGTATTTTATAGGTGAATGAAGAGAACATGGATAATTAAAGGAATCAGGGAAGAAAACTCAATTAAAGAATAATTTTAAGCTGAAAATTATTAAATGTAAAAATAGATATGGATTTGAATTGAAATAAAATTTAACTTGATTAGAAAATTGTAAATAATGGAGTAGGACCTCTATTATGCCTATACACATGAAGCACATTATGATCATCAGTTCAAAATTATCAAAAGCTCACACTTAAATATGGTAGACATATTGGAGGAAGCCCAAAAAAGAACTTGAAATTTCAACCACTTCCTATGCTCATAAGCATGAAATTTTACTCTGTATTTTGTAAATGTTTTAATTATATTATTTAATATACTCATTATAAAAATAATTGTAACTTGTTTGGAATAATAAGAAGACAAAAAGAGAAATTATTTTGTACTTTCAGTTTGAATAAATTAAAAAAGTGTAGAGTTATGTTAAAATATATTTAATGCCTTTTATTGCTGTTTTAAATTTAGAAGACACATGTGATATGTCTGCAGTTACATGGAATAGTATATAAAATTAACTCTAAACACTACAAATTTTATCATATAAAAAAAAGCAGGTCATATATAATGTGACATTACTTTTATAAGATTGCAGTTACAAAAATGTAATGCAGAGAGCATACCGATGGAGTTTCTACTTAAATATTATGTATGAAATAAGTGCTGTGTTGTGAGTTTATATTTTAGATCTAGTGTATGAACATTCTAGCTGTCCACTGACATGAGCCATAAGCTCGAAACTGTTTGGTCTGGAGATGGGAAGGTTCTGAATAGAGAGTTTAAATATTTTCTCAGACTGCACTTATTAATTAAGAGCTTGTTTGAGCCATTGTATGCTCTCTGTATTAAATGTTATCATAATATGTTAACTACACACAGAACGTAATTCAAGGGCAATTAAAATTACTTTATTGTGATCAATCTAAGAATATAATAATGAATATATGCCTAATTACAATAAAATACATATATTAAGTTATGAAAGTATTCAAAATTTTTTATTAAGACTCTTAATATTAAATATTATTTACATTGTCTTTAAACTTACATTGGGGCAAAACTGAATTCACCATTTTAGAACTTTCAGATTTCACACGTTTTTCAAATTGACTTAGCAGTGTATATCTTCAACTTCTGATAAAACAGAGCATTTAGAGTTAGCAGTTAAAAATTGCAATTATTTATGAATTTATAAACATTCTAAGGGCACAATTTAACTAGTAAAAGATTATCAAATATATTCATGTCTTAAGGAATATTCATCGATCATGGAATGCTGGAGATTTTAAATGGTTGCAATCAAGAATTTGTTCTCTTTGTTTCACAAGTAAAAATGTGAAAAAAAAAGATTTATGTAATGAACTTCTATTATTTTTATTCTTATATGTATTGTATTGTTATGCTGTGTATGTCTGTGTCGCAGATATAATAACTGGTTTATGTAGAAAATGAAACTCTTGATGAATGTAAATTTGATTAAAATATAAAAAAAGGTAAAGTAATTTTATTTATTATAAATTTTGTTCATATTTTATATTTGAAGACGAATAAAAGGTTAACATTTGTCACAATAAATTATTATAATTTATATTTAATGTCTTCTTTCTAGTTAGTAAAAGCTATAAATGCTAAATAGTAATAAATGGGTAATATTCAGTTCTAGTTAATTAAAGTGTATTAAATATGATACTTTTATGTAATACTTAACTAATTAATAGTTAATGATAGCTTTAGTTATGGATAATTCTTGAATTGATAATCTCGAAATGATAATGATAGTTACAATTTTTTATGTGTCAAAAAGTAATACATTTCAGTTTTCTTAGAGTCCCTATATATTTGTGATAATTTTTATTAGTATGAGATTTGACTGTCATCATGTTGAATGATTATAATGATATGCATATAATATTTGAAATTTGTGATAGATCCATATTGCATCCTGTCAGGTGCACTTATTTCTTACCCTGTTTTAGGATATAAATAATCATTATTTGTGAATAATAAAACATGCCCATAAAACTTTGATCATATTAAAGTCATATTTTTGTAGTGTGTTGGTATAGTCTTATTAAATAAGAGATGAACCACTCTTTCATTTTTCTTATATCCCTAAAGATAATCCAAAAGTTAAACAAGGGATTGACCACCCTTCTTTATATCCCTATTCACCCCCCAAATGTAACACCAGAAATTCAGAATATTTACAGCCATGAGATGCCATGGTTGAGGAAATTACTTTGTTCTACTTGCCTTAGTTCAAACCTATTACATCTCTGAATATATGATATGTTTTATAATCATCCATATTCCTAGATGTTTATGGTTTTATATTGATAACAACAGATTGTTTCCAAAATATGGCATTTAAAAATGTAAACTACACTTAGCATTGAGCAAAACTTATTATAAAATATAATATTAGTTAAAAGTTATTTTTTATAGTAGATTTGTTACTTAGTGTATATCCATTGGAAATAATTCCATCTATACCATTAAGCAATGTTATTTTTTGTTTGTACCCAATTTGTTTTAAATGATGATGTTTGTTTTTTCATAATTTTAAAAGGGGCCTATAATATAAAATTAATAATTAACTGAAACACAGGCTTATATATACTTGTGTTTAAATATATGTATTATACAGGGTATATGGGCACAGACTTTCATATGACCCACCATTCTCCACTCTATCTAATACCACTGATACACTTAAACACATATATGTTGAAAAGATAAATAATCACCAAAATAGGTATTTTATGCTAAAACAGCAATCATCAGTTGGTCCAGATTATCATCTCTACACATATATACTATAAGTGCTCAGATATATATATATATATATATATATATATATATATATATATATATATATATATATATATATATATATATATATATATATATATATATAATATCTTCATACTTTAATGGACACGCTTCAATCTACTCCACACTCCAAATCATCAACCGTCCATCCAATTGAAAATCTGATGATGGAATTCTCAATGTCCACCATGAGGCCATGATTCTTGTCACATGCATGTTGACCTAAGGTTAATCTGAACCCCACATGTACAGGACATAATCCATTTAATGCATATGCAGGATGGGCAGACATCTCTACAATGTAATAACTGCAACACTGGCTTATATATACCTGTGTCTAAATATATATAATATATAGGGTATATATTAATAATTGAAAGGTAGAATAATAATAGTCATGCCTCTGAAAAGAGTGTCAGATTTCTAATAACCTAAATAAATGACTTAAATTGAGAAGTCAATACTTTTTAGTAACATATGGCAGCATAATTTATTATATCTAAATGTTATTTATGTTGTTATCTTGTCTAATAGTAGTGGTCGTTTGCTTGCTAAATTATTATAGGGAAATAATCATTTATTTTCTTTTTTTTTTAATTTGATAGATTTGGTTCATATCAATCATATATTGATAATATGCGATCCTGCTTATATATAATATAATTATGAGAAAGATGCAACAGATATTTTATAATAGAAATAATTTGACATGTACACTTAAAATATTCAATTAAAGTGTTAGTATTAGGGAAGCAAAACACTTAACTAATATACCACTGGAAAGAAGTTGGAAAGAAGTTTGTATTAATGTCAAATCTTACATTTTTTTGATGGATGATTGTACTTACAGGCATACAATTTCTCATCAAAACATATCTTTTTTAAATTTACAATAATTGAAATAATATTTATCCCTTCCCTTGAGTATTGACAACTTATGCTTCCTCCCCTCATTGTCCATATTAAAATATAAAGATAATTGAACATTTTTACATGGAATATATAACTAAATAAAATTTATGACATCAACAAAAATGTAATTTGAAAGTTAATATGAAATATGTCCTAGTAAATGATTATAATCCTCCTCATTAATTTACTCCTTGTAGGGATGGAAAAATGTGTGTGTTGTAGCACATCCATTATGTCATTTATAATTTGTCTCCTTAGAAATCCTGCATTGTAGTGAAGAGTGCTGTTTAAATATTCCCGTTTATAAACATCGCCCAGTATAAAATAAATGATTTACTTATTTATTAATAGTAAATTTGATGTTTTGCAGAATTAATGGCAAATGCAATGTTGATTTCATTTCAGTTTTGACAATTATAGCTTCAAGGGGGACAACTTCCTCTCTCACCCCATGTTACTTTGCAATTAACAACGCATATTTGTCTGCATTGTTACACACACACACACACACACACACACACACACACACACACATATATATATATATATATATATATATATATATATATATATATATATATATATATATATATATATATATATATATATATATATATAATATATTTCCTTTGTGTTGTTGCAGGTTATAGAAGTTACATCACAATTAATGAGATAATTTAACAAAGATTAGTTTTTATGTATGAGTTTTATAGTTTAATTAAAATACGTATTTACCATATGATAAAATTGAGGGTTTAAAGGTATATAACAATTAATAGCTTCTCAATTACAATACTTTTTTATCATTAATATAGTGGTTGGTATATAATGTTATTATATTGGCTTTAGAATTCGAATTAGGGTTAAAAAGTGTGTAAATAAAGTTGTAGGGATATAAGGTCACACCTTACTTTATATTCAAACTCATAATTTCTCCAATCTAAATAAGTGTAATATTTGTAGACTACATTGAAGACATATGTTTAGATTAAAATAAAAACATTGTAAAATAAATATTCTACATTACTATAATAATAATAATAATAATAATAATAATAATAATAATAATAATAATAATAATAATAATAATAATAATAATAATAATAATAATAATAATAATAATAATAATAATAATAATAATAATAATAATAATAATAATAATAATAATAATAATAATAATAATAATAATAATAATAATAATAATAATAATAATAATAATAATAATAATAATAATAATAATTTACTAAATATCAGCCTTTTATAGCTAGTGTACATGCGCTTTAATGAGTGTTAAATAATAAATGAATACTTTTCAATGCCCATTCAAGATATATCATGTGGATTCATTTTATTCTTTCTTAAATGCTATATCTTGTATGGGCATTGAAAAGTATTCATTTATTATTTAACACTCATTAAAGCGCATGTACAGTAGCTATAAAAGTCTGATATTTAGTAAATTACAATTATAAATATCGCGCTATATAAATAGATGCTTGTTTAAATAATAATAATAATAATAATAATAATAATAATAATAATAATAATAATAATAATAATAATAATAATAATAATAATAATAATAATAATAATAATAATAATAATAATAATAATAATAATAATAATAATAATAATAATAATAATTCATTTATTTAAGTGCTAAACAACAGCATAAAGCCAATTACAAATTTCACAGCACAATAAAAGGAAAGATAATATTTATATGACATAAAATGAGAATATAAATGTATACCTAATAAAACAAAATTTAAAATTAATCAACCATAACATTTAACTTTAACAAGATTACAAACTTTCTTGTAATCAATATCACAAAGATTAATGTTATTCCCAATCTGATTATATAAAGAGGGTAACCTTAAATATTTGATAAAGTAATTGTTGTTTCCTTAACAAATATCTTTAGATCTACTAAAAATATGTCAATGTCATTAAAATATATAATATAAAAATTTGTCAATCTGTATAATGCTGCTAAATATAAAGTTTCACATTTATATTTATCAATACTAAATAAATCATTATTACTTGTATATACATGAGGAATTTTTATTCATACTTTTAAAATACAATTATGTAAATAATTTTTCCAGGAATGATTAAATAAAAAAAGTTCATATCAGGAATCACTCTTCTATGAAAGAAATTTACACAAACATCTTTCGCATTAATTATATTAATGAAATTACTGTATAATGACTGCAGTTTATCTATGTGAGATAACGTTTCTGAGTTTCATATTATTAAGCCATATTCCATTATAAGAAGTACAAGTGGTTGAAACAAATGTATTTTTTTAAAAAAAATCAAAATAACGTCCATTACGAAGAATAAGACCCATTATTTTATTGGCATTACATAAAATATCATCTACATCAGTTGTAAAAGATCTATTTTGATTAAACTATATTCCAATATCTTTATAATGCTTTTTTTATTCAATAATTTTATTATTTATATAATATGAGTCCATATAGTATTGAACATTCCTTGTATATTTAAAAGCACAGCAATTTTTTATATTTATATGCACGTTATTCTTGAAACACCATTCAGAAAAGCCAAAATTACATAAACCAATTTAACAAATAAAATGAGAAACCCATATCAGACATTTTATTTAAAAATTTAGTATGAATAACTCTATCAAATTCTCTATTTAAATCAAAATAAATTACATCAAGTCGTACATGATTATTTAAAGAATGTGCAATATGATCATTTGTTTCAACAGATCTATATGGTAAAAATCCATGTTGAAAACTTGAAATCAATGGATTAACCTGACCAATAATATCATTATATATACACTTCTCAAATAATTTTGAAAAAAAAAAGAAGATAAAACTGAGATTGGCCTATAGTTAGAATCTGCTGATTAAGATCTTTTAGGAAAAATACCTATTTCAATTGAAAGATTAAATATATATTCCAGAGGTCATGAAGTAATATCCACACAACCTTTCATTTAATAATGCAGGAATATTATCAAAACCACAGCTAGAATTTACATTTATATGATTAACAAATTTTTAAATATGTTCTTTAGTTATAAATCCTATTCTAATGTCATATCCTAAAATCCCCCTGTCTCTGTTCTCATCCACATCATTTACTTCATTAAAATATATCTACTCAGCATTGAGAAATAATCATATCAATTATTAATATCAGGCATTAAAGATGAACCTATTGGTCTTTTATATTTATTAATATCAAAATCCCTCATAATTTTCCAAAACTCTTTAGGTCGAGCTAAAAGTGATGCTTCCATAATAACCATATAAGTATTGAAATCTTTAATCTCATTTTTTTAGTTAAATATCTAAAGTTAACAAAATTATTGTAACAAATATAACAAACAGTTTTTTTTTTAAACAATTTATGAAATCTATATTTTCTTTTTAAAATTAGTTTTAATTTATTTGAATACAAAATAGGATATTTAAGCTTTTTCCATATACGAATTGGCACATATTTAGATATATAAAACTGCAATATATCCACAAATACATCATTGGCTTCATTAGCGGGCTTTGAATTATAGACAAATAACCATTTACAATCCCTAGGTGCTATGTTAAGACCCCAAAAATTAGCCTTATGATAATCCCTAATTAATGAAGAATATATCCGATTTTTTTCTCATGAATATATATATATATATTTTTATATATTTTTTTTTTTATATATTATATATATATATATCCGATTTTTTTCTCATGAATATATATATATATATTCCCCAATAAGTATTTTAGTGTATCTAAATTTAACCTCTACCCAAATTGATTCATTAGAACATACTATAACTTTATGCAACTTAAATTCCAATTGAGATCTAAGAGCAATCAATGTGCCTCATCCCCGTCAGCAATATTAGGATCTCCATCCTGTCTCGAAACAGTATATCTATCATCAAACAACATATTTTTAAATTCTGCAGTAAGCCAAGTTAAAGTAAGCATTATAATATCATAATTTTCAATAATAGATGAAGTTTTTAAATTAAATGTCTTAGTACGTAATCCATGTACATTTTGATAAAAGCAATGTAAAATATTAGAACTACTCATAATTAAATATCAAAGATGTATGTATATTTGTATCAATAAAATTATCAGCAGATTTAGATATATTAATTGTAGAAATATTATTAATATCCTTATTAATTGCGGGTTTCATATCAAAGTCTTCTAAAATTAAATTTGTATTCCAACGATCTCCAAATGTTGAAATATTACAATCATTAGGCCAAATCTCCGATAAACTGCATCATTCATCACTGACACAGGCACATATCTATAAAACGATACCTATCTTTTGTTATTTAGATCAAGATTACAACGAACTATAGATACATTTAATTTAGTTTCCAAATAATTCTTCATGTCAATAGCTTTAGTGTTATAATACATTCTATTTAAAAACATTTTTTATATAAAATACGGGGCTTAATAGCTTTAAGTATAGCGTCAACAGATGCCTCTATAAGTAACTGTTTATTATGACGTTTGAAATATTATTCATTAGATTGATTTTTTTTTTACTACTTTTATAAGTAACTCTTTTAAATCCATCATTTACAATTAAACTAGTTTGTTCAAAATTAATCTGAGAATTCTGTTCGTCTTTAAGTAATTCATTTTTTATTTCCTGTTTGGCAGCAACATTTAGACCCACACCCAATGTTGAATCAGACCTTAATTTGTACTAGTAGATGTCATTTTACCTTCATTTAAAATACATGTCTCTTTATTATTAATTAAAATCTTATCTGTGCCATCAGTAATTCTGTTAAAAGGAATACAGACCGCTTATTTATCAGCCAAACTATTTTTAACTTTCCATTATTTATCCCATTTATCAATTATTTTACATGTATATAAAATTTGATTTTATTTCATCATTATTTCTTAACAAAAGCGATTTTTACATATAATTCTCCTTATACAATTTATCAATTTGTATAGACATATTTTGAATACTTTCATTCAGCCTACTAACATGGGAAAAAACCCCACTATACTTAACACGCTCAAGATTTTCAAAATCTTGCCCAGTAATACCATGTACGCATTCTTAAGACGTTCCAGCAGTTAAAGACCCACTAATATAGTTATCTTTATTTAAAGTCCTATCTAAATCCCTAAATTTCCGTGTAGTAATTATATTATTTCCAGTATTATTTTCATTCAATAGTTTGTCCGATAATAATTTGTTTATAGAAGACTCCTTTTCAATAACATTAAACGAACCAGTAAAATAATCTGCTGTCGTTTGACTATAATTATCGGAGCGGAAAAAAGAATCTACTGTCATTTGACTATAACTATCTGATGTAACAGCAGAACAATCTATCCGAATTTTACTGTCATTATTGGATTCAACTGGCAATGAAGCAAACAACTATCACCCTCTAACATCTGAACATTAAGTTGGACATAAAAATGATTTATACCTCCAAATTTAATACTTGCAATTTCATACATTTAATATGAAATACTTTTTTACAAATACCTTTGCAGAAAATTTTTGATTGTTTAGGAAAAATGTATCTCAAATAAAATCCACATGCATCCTTAAGTGGCGCCATCTTGAATAATAATAATAATAATAATAATAATAATAATAATAATAATAATAATAATAATAATAATAATAATAATAATAATAATAATAATAATAATAATAATAATAATAATAATAATAATAATAATAATACCAACAACATTATTTATAAGAGCTATCACTTTAAAACAGTTATAGACACAGCCCAATAATTACACAACTTGGTTCTTTATGTATATATACCTCTATGAAATAAGATTATTTATTGTTATTATTCTATATTAATCCATTTTTGAAGAAAACACTCTATGTTTGCTTTTACTTACCCTCTTAATTTCATCTTAAAACAAAACAAATAAAATTCTATTAAAAAGAATAACAATATCACAGCTAAATACAAATATCTCATGCATTGCCTGCATGAATAATTTCATTTTCATAAACAACAGAAAGTAAACATCGTAGCTACTTAAACATTCTCAATATCTTAATCAAACTTCAATTTTATTTCAGCCAATCCTGAGCCTGGCTTAGATGGTCCTATAAAAATATTCAGAAAGTCATCCAGTCCTTTGCTGGGTTTTCCATTTACCTCAGCTAATCAGCAATACACATATAATAATTGAAGCTAATTGTAAAGAAGGAACATAATATCATTCAATCACTTTCAAAAACCTATTTATTATTGTATGCAAAAAGTTTTGTGCATAACATACTATCACTTACAAATGTTTGTAGTATAATCCTATTATTTTTTCTTAAAAAAAATATTAGTCAAAAACAAACGGTTGTGGAATAAAAAGGAAAATCAGCAATCTAAAGTAAAAAAATTCAATGTCCCATTGTACAACGTAAACTTGAAGTATAAAACTTTTATGTAGTTTGTGCTCAAAAAATATCAATACAATCTTTGCTTATGCAATTTTTTTTTTCATATTTTGTACATGCTTTCAAAATCCCACCAACTGGCTGATGTCTCCCCATAATAACAAGAGGAAAAATCTTATTCAACTTCTATTTCCTTTTCAAACACTCCAGTTCTAACTTACTAAATATACATATAAAAACTGTAGGGGGATCTATTGAATTTACTTCTCTATACAGTACCAACTCCGATAGAAGCTACCAAATTATACACCAATAAATATCTACCGAAAACATTAAGACAAGACACTACACCTAAACATATTGTCTTTCTACTGAAGTAAAATTTAGAAGGTTTAGTTCCCCATTATTTTTTAACATATAAATGAAACAATCGAAATACAGATGATTCATGCATATTGTTCATAATGAAGCAGAAACACAACATTATACATTTCATATCTTTTTAAAGGTAGAAACATACACAATTATATCCCCAATAATACTTAAAAATAATGTCTTAGATATCAATCACTTTTAAAAATATTTTAAAAAGGAATCATTAGAAAACAAAATAGTCAGCACATTTATATTATATACTTTTGGTGTTAAAGACATACATGCACATACAATAAATATTCCCAGAAGATACCTCCAAAATACCAACAAACAAATAAATATATAACAAAGAGACAGCCAAATAATTTATATTAACACTTACATCAATACTTGAACACTAATATATTTAAGTATGAGCATGAAACATGATACATCTTTGTTCATAAATAACAAAGAAAAAAAACATTTGTTTGCTACTTTCTGTAAAATGCATAACATTGAAACATTGTTACTCATAACTATGAATATAAATAATCGACTATGTAAACTGCCAATAGTCATTTTCAATATATTTAGCTTGATTTTTCATTGTTTTATCTAAGTACCTCGTTGTTCTATATTATCATAGTTAGTTCAATTAGTAGTCTGTAACATTTTAATCAAGTCCTTTATAATAAAATTAATATAAATATATATGTAAATATATAAAAAAAAATTACAACTATATGTTGAATTTCTTCTTATAAAACTACAAAACAAAAGATTTTAATTCGAAATATTTTTATAAACCATTTTTCTGTAAACATTTTATGAAATTTAAACAAAACTGCCTTTATTATGATTGTTTAATATTTTATTTCTTTATAAATATGACGCAACTTGTATATTTAAAGGAAGATAAAACAATTGAAAATATTTTTATTTTCTTTTTCAGTTTTTGTTGACGTTCCTACAATCGTTGTCATAACGTGAATAACATTTTAAAATATTTTAAAGCAATTTTAACTCTTGAAACCAACAAAAAAGTTATTTAACAAAAATAGATTTATTTATTTGGATTAATTTTTTAGTGTAATTAATATTTTTACTAATTAATGAATTATTTTAATTATTTATTATTTTACATTATAATAATGAATATCGATTTCTGTAAATTTATTTTCGGTTTTATTTGTTATATAAAAATATAAATTAATTAAACTTGTTTGATTACAAAATAATAATAATATGCTAATTGATTTACTAAAACTACAATAAGGTATATCTGTTTTTCTTTATATATATAATTTCTGTATCAGTAAGTATCATTAATATATATATGCGTGTGTTGATATATTGAAGCTAATCATAAAACCATTTAGTTATTCATTAGTATTTCGTGTATCATATTTAATTTGAATTTAAACAAGCAAATACTTCAGAATTGTTCTTTTTTTAAGTATATTGTGCTTTAATTTAGATGCTACATATCATAGAAAAAATACAAGAAAAGCTTTTTTGTTATATAAATATCTTAGGGCGAGAAAAAAAATATATTATATATTTACACAATATTTTATGTTATTTTTGTTCAATAAACATTATTTTATTTACACTTTTAAATTTCATTTTTTGTAATGTGGCTTATTTATACTCAAGCCACATCAAAAAAGTTTTTTTTTTTTATTATCACACATCATTACCAGAAATTGTTGGCCTTATTGTATATCTATAAAAGTATATTAGAAAAGTGTTTATTCTATAAAAAGAGATATTAAAGTTATTTAATTCATATACAATTCATTGTAAAAATGATTTTATAATAAATTAATGATATATATATATAGTTAGGGTTGGAGAAATAAAATTCAAATTGCTTAAAATATAATATAATTTTATAATTTTAAACGAATCTTAATTAATGAATTAAATTCAGCAACGTTTTTTTTTTTTTTTTACTAAACCTGTAATTGGAATAATGTAAGAAGTGTAGTTATGGTTTTGTAGTCAACTAATTCAAAATATATATTTTCACTTTAATTTCCTTTTAAATGAAATATAACTTGCATAATAAAAGTACTATTAAATATACTTTCTAAACTAATTTGAACGTTTATATTATTATTATTATTATTATTATTATTATTATTATTATTATTATTATTATTATTATTATTATTATTATTATTATTATTATTATTATTATTATTATTATTATCATCATCATCATCATCATCATCATCATCATCATCATCATCATCATTATTATTATTATTATTATTATTATTATTATTATTATTATTATTATTATTATTATTATTATTATTATTATTAAAATTGCTAAAGTTGTTCCTATTTTTAAGAAAGGATCTAGAGATTTGGTAAGTGACTCTAGGCCTATTTAAATTCTACACACTGTTGCTCAAATATTTAAAAGATGTTTATATAATACAATTATCTTGGATGTCTCTAAAGTTTTGGCACCAGAGCAGCATGGATTTTTTGCCTAATAGGTCCATTGAAACAAATTTTCTACCTTTTTTTTTGATCACATTTCAAACTCAATTGAGAATCAATCTAGGTTAGATGTTGTATATTTTGATATGTCCAAGCTTTTGACAGAGTTAACCATAAAATTCTTTTTCAGAAGCCTTGTAGTTTAGGTTTTTCCAAATTATTAATTAATTGGTTTGTTTCTTTTCTTAAGGCTAGAATGTCTTGTGTGAGGTTTAATAATAAATTATCATTACCATATTATTGCTTCACTCGGGTGCCTCAAGGCAATGTTCTTGCATCTTTATTATTTACTGTATACATTGATGACCTAATAACATGCATTAAATTTTCACATCTTCTCTGTTATGCAGATGATTACAAAATTTTTAGGCATATTTATTCTATTAATGACTGTTTTTTACTTCAAAATGATATAGATAATTTCTTGAATTGGTGTGAATATAATTATATAGATATAAATATGGATAAGTACTCCATTGTCTTTTATTCTAGTAAAATCTGAAGTCTTAAGGTTTTCCTACTATATTGGTGATTCTAAAATTATAACAAATGATCATCAAAGAAATCTAGGGATAATGTTTTCCAATAATGGATTTTTTCATAATCACATGAATTTTATGGTGAATAAATCTCTTAAAATTGTAGGAGCTATTTACAAATATAGAAAAGCATTTAATAAATTTACAAAGATTAAACTTTTTATATCCTTAGTTCTTCCCATCTTGGAGTATGGTTCAATTATATGGAATCCTCATAATAGGACAGATATCATAAGAATTCAGGCTGTTTTTGATAAATTTGCAAAATTGAATAGATTAGGTAATGAACACTATATCGATTTATTGCTGAGATGAAAAACAAGATATCTCAAGCTTCTTCATAAATTTATTTCCCAGAATATTTGCATATGTAATTTGCTTTCTAATTTTGGTATTAAGAAACAGAATTATAATACTCTTACTCACAATATTTTTGAACTGAAAATTTGTAAATCTGATGTAATAAGATTTTCCCCTTTATTTTGTTTATCTAGAACTCACCTAGAACTCATAACAAAGATTTTGGTAATAATGATGTTTTTAATCTGTATTTTAAACAATTCACTAAAGTCCTCAAAAAAATATCCTTAATTTCATTTGACATATTGCCTTTTTATTTATATGTGCATTTTATTGTTTTTCTATTTTATTGGTATTATTTTTTTAATGCTTATTTAGATTTATATATGATAATGACATTAATGTGCAATCTATAATTGGCTAAATGCTGTTGATATGTTCATTAAATAAATAAAGAATTGAATTGTTGTTGTTGTTGTCATTATTATTATTATTATTATTATTATTATTATTATTATTATTATTATTATTATTATTATTATTATTATTATTATTATTATTATTATTATTATTATTATTAATATTATTATTATTATTATTATTATTATTATTATTATTATTATTATTATTATTATTATTATTATTATTATTATTATTATTATGTTTCAAAGCAAAACTTTATTGAGTCTAAAAAGTTACAGAGTCATATATTGATTTTTTACAAATGAAAAACAAATTACAACTTTCAGTATATAAGTCTTTATCTTTTCTGCATCTTTTTTTTTTCTTCTTGTTTTTAAATTTGGTCTTCTATCTAGTTCAGTTTATGCTTGCATTTTTTTT